>LVVV01432234.1:0-14655 GCA_001676325.1 Amphinemura sulcicollis
CCCCCCCCCCCCCCCCCCCCAAAAGAACAAACATCAATAAATTTTCGGAAATTTATTGCGTATTTAAAAAAAAAAATGAAATAGGACTACACCACTGGTGTCAACACGTTATCACTATATTTCAACATATTGTCTGACAGTCAAAATTTCGGGTGCAAATATAAGAGGAAATGTAAGTCAATACACCTAACAGTGATACCTGAATTTTCAGACTTCAGACCAGAGTGGGCAGGGCACTTTCCCGCTCTTTCGGGCTTTTTCCGGCTTTTTTCGGGCTCTAGGGCCGACCTGATAAATTTGAGAAAAATGTCAGGCCGTAAAAATTTTAGTCTTTTGGGCCTCAAACCAGGCTGGGCCGCAAAAAAAAAAAAAAAATCACATCTCTATTACCTAATAAAGTTTTTACGGTTTTTACAAAGCTATGATATTACATTCATATTTGAAGTCATCTCTGAGTCTTAAAAAATAATTTGGGAGAGTTGAAACCTGGTTCAACTGAGCCTTTCCTCACTAATCTTGTAACTTACCCCCACAACTCTGCCTACAGATCCGTCAGCTGGATGAGACGGCCAACCGGCTGATGCAGACACACCCAGACACCGCCGAGCAAACATACGCCAAGCAGAAGGAGATCAACGAGGAATGGACTGCGCTGACGGCCAAGGCCAACAGCCGCAAAGAGAAGCTGCTGGACTCATACGACCTGCAGCGTTTCCTTAGCGACTACCGCGATCTAATGTCGTGGATCAACGGCATGATGGGTCTCGTGTCGAGCGACGAGCTAGCCAACGATGTCACCGGCGCAGAGGCACTACTCGAGCGGCACCAGGTGAGCTCGTTAAATAGTCAACTATGAATTTCATGGTATTCAAATCTCCTTTGCAGTGCAGTTCTTAGGAACTTTAATTGCAAAGTCTTGAGGCTCATTTGCTGACTTTGGTGGGAAATTGGAATCTCCATATAATTGATAATCTGGAAATGTCTAGATGGGAGTGTCTACATTTGTGATAAGGGACTGAGGGCAGCACCTGAGTCACATCGATTTTGGGGCATTCCATTAGAGTGTGGCTTATTTTATGTATAGTGCTCTATTTTGGGTTGTGTTATCCTCTCGCTAGGTTATTCGATCTACAAGAAGTTCTATGTACATACATGTATGATAAATGAAAGTGGATGACTGTCTAATCTACGTTGACAGCTCCACATACTTAAGCTTATGCTGAAAGTCTCGTGTTACTAATTTTTGCCGAGTTTAAATTCCAATTTTACACAAAAGCATCCAGTCAGGAAACGAACGATGCCGTTCTCACGATTCATGACTTACTACAAAATGTTGGGCAGTACAAATTTTCTGTTTTGATGGATTTGCAAACAATCCTAAAAGGGATCTGAGTGGATGGTTGGATCGCGACTGCGTGGTCATCATCTTAGATCCTATTCCCAACCAGGATAGGTTTTTGTTTTTGTAATTTTTAAACAGTGGGCTTTGTCAATGCTTCAGATCTATTGTTTTGAAACTAGTTACCGTAACATGAAATTCTATTACACTCTTTATATATTTTTGCTGACAGTGACATGTAGCAATGTTTTCTACTTTTAGAATCACCGAGCGGAAATAGATGCACACTACGGTGTCCCACAGGTAGCTTTGCGTTGCTAGTGTGTTTCGTGTGTTGAAATACTAACAGTGTTGTTCCAAATTGCATTTTTCTTTTTTTTTTATCAGTGTCCTTGGTCCACAAAGAGTTACAGTACAGGGATGTGATGATTTTCAGTCCTAGTAATTTAGCGGCAGCCATACACCATTTCACTTCTAACAATTTGCATATGATTTTTTTAATACGAATAATTATCACTCAGAAAGAGATGTTATGTATGTAACCTTTTTTTGTGCTGGTAGCAGAAAGACATTATTTGGAGAGTCCAACTGCAACTGTAACAGTTGATCTAATTTATTCAATATCCTAGGTCCACTAAACTTAGTGATGATGTGATGAAATAAGCCTTGTCTCTAATCAATCTGATCACTGCTCTAGACTTCACTAACATTGCAGACAGTTTTCTGGAGCTACTAATATGCTCGCTGCTTGGCCAATTTGATGGATTGTTTGTTTGAAGACTGATTTGGAAATTAGAACCTTTGGTTTCTTCTTTTCTATATACATTAATCATCAGGGGCAGTCATATTACTTTGTGTTGAATTGATGTGGTCTTCTCATTAACTCGGTAACCCCAAGAGTATGTTTAACGAGAGCAGACAGGAGGTTTGCAACACACCATATGCAGATGAGCACTGGAAAAGAAGAATCTTGCTGTTAATATTTTGGCAACTCTATCATAAAGATGCATTTGCAGAAAGCCACTTAATGAAATGTTAATCGCAAGATTCTTCAATTGTAGCTGTCATCTCCTTTTCTCCATTTCAATGACCAAGCCGCTCGATGACCAAGATGATGGCTTGGGCATTTCTCCATTTCGTAAGCTAGGAGGCTCCTTCCTACTTTCTTCAATTCCAGCCTTTTGGCGCTCCAGCGACATAACAATATTAACAGATATTGAATGTTGGGACAGAAATGGGCTAAGGCTCTGCTGGAAGGTGCTTGCTTCTTACTGAAAGGCTAACCACACTTTCTTTGTGGCGACACAGGAGCACCGCACGGAGGTGGACGCCCGTGCCGGAACGTTTCAGGCATACGAGCTGTTCGGCCAGCAACTTCTGCAGTCCGGCCACTACGCTAGCCCCGAAATCCAGGAGAAGATTGAGAGCATGACCGAAGCACGCCAAGAACTAGAGAAGTAAGTGTTTAAGTTCTATTGCAACCAGATAGGTTTATTGAATGGGAAGGAAAGAAAAGGGAGACGCAACTTACTGAGAAGAAGAACCAAACCGCGACAGATCTTGAGGGTAGAATAACGATAAAATCTCTCCAACTGAAGAAGGCATCAGCCGAAACCTTATTCTACCCTCAAGATCTGTCGCAGTTAGTTTCTTCTTCTCGGTAAGCTGCCTCTCCCTTTTCTTTCCTTCCCACTCACATATATCCAGCCTTTTGTCCCATTTTCCTAAATTATAACAAGATAGGTTTCTAACTTTGGAATACCCACATGTTTTCCTGGCCTCTGTCTGCAGTGCTAACTCCATCGTGTTGCAGGGCGTGGATTGCTCGACGCATGCAGCTGGACCAGTGCCTGGAGCTGCAGCTATTCTACCGCGATTGCGAGCAGGCCGAGAGCTGGATGTCTGCTCGTGAAGCGTTCCTTGCGGCCGAAGAGGTGGACTCCAAGGGAGATAACGTTGAAGCTCTTATCAAGAAGCACGAAGATTTTGACAAGGCCATCAACGCTCATGTAAGCATTCCCTTTGGCTTTGAGCAATTGATTTTTATTTGCATTTTTCAGAGAATTTCAGTGACTATTATTAACCTATTTCATTCATGATTTAATCAGAATAGATATTTTAAAAAATCCCAGTTCTTTTTAAGGCTTACTTCAGTGCGACTAAACTACCATGCCTGGTAGATAGCCGGAATTTTGGATTGAAGAAGTACCAATATTGGGCAAGATGCTTGTCCTAAAGTCAACTAAAGACCTTATGTGTTCCCACGCGCAGGAGGAAAAGATTGCTGCTCTGCAAACTCTGGCTGACCAGCTGATCGCGGCCGACCACTATGCATCCCAGCCGATTGATGAGAAGCGCGGTGAGGTGCTGGACCGGTGGCGCCACCTCAAGGAGGCGCTCATCGAGAAGCGCTCGAAACTCGGGGAGTCACAGACCCTGCAGCAGTTCAGGTGTGCCAAACTACCTTCCGATGCCAACGGACTCCATTTCAATCACCCATCATAGTTGTCTTTCACTTTCTCCTTGGTTTCTTCAGAATTGTTCGACGCGTTCCATTACCTCTCCCCATTCCATGGACCTATCCCGACCAGCCGGCATCATTTATGCAGCTTCCAGCTTAATCTGAGCAATCACCATGTACTCTCTGGAAAAAGGTTAAGACTTTGTACAATTTAATTTCTTGATCATTAGCCCCAGCAGGATCTATAAGTTATAAATACTTTTATTCTCAAAGATTGTGAAATATTGTGAGTTGGTCTAGAATTGATATTCACATTGAAGCTTCAGCTTTTAGCAAGCAACATTCTGTGTGCCACTGATAGAGAAAAGGAAAATCCTATAACTTAATCGTGTTGTGTAGCCGCGATGCTGACGAGATGGAGAACTGGATCGCGGAGAAACTGCAGCTGGCGACAGAGGAGAGCTATAAAGACCCGGCCAACATCCAGTCTAAGCACCAGAAGCACCAGGCGTTCGAGGCAGAGCTGGCAGCCAACGCTGACCGCATCCAGAGCGTGCTGGCGATGGGTCAGAAACTCATCGACAAGCACCAGTGCGTCGGATCCGACGACGCTGTGCAGGTGTGCAACAACAGCAACTTTTAACTTAGGCCTGACACATCATTTCCTACTCTCGATGGCACTTGTGGGCAGATGAAAGCCATCTTATAACCTATAGTGAACAATAGAATTGCCAGCATTTCTCTAGTCACTATTCCCTTGAGCTTTCATCTATGTACGTTTTTAAAAAGCTTTGTTAGGCTGTACAAAGAGTTTTTCCTGGCCCTGGCTAACAGAAATTCCTGACACCTGAGAAAGTTTTGTAGCCTAGCCCTGGGGTGACCCGTGCTTAATCTTTCCAGGCTCGACTGGCATCCATTGCCGACCAGTGGGAGTATCTTACACAAAAGACTACCGAAAAGACAGTTAAGTTGAAAGAGGCGAACAAGCAGCGCACTTACATTGCTGCCGTCAAGGACCTCGACTTCTGGCTTGGTGAGGTAGAGTCCCTGCTGACTTCCGAGGACTCGGGCAAGGATCTGGCATCCGTGCAGAACCTCATCAAGAAGCACCAGCTTGTGGAAGCTGATGTCAACGCACACGATGACCGCATCAACGGTGAGACTTTGAATTTGAGTCATCCTAAATTTCTCGGTTTGAAAGATAAAACATTCTGCAGCCATGTGCTGTGATATGAAGCCCAAAATCCTGCCAATTTGGTGGCCTTTCTGGTACACAGGCATTTTTCTATTCTGAAATCCTGCAGATAAGATAACATGTGTCCAATTAGACAATTTGTCTCTGCAAAGTCAGGAACGAGGTCTAGAAATTTGAGTGGAGAGAAATTTGAGTGGAAATTACACCGGGATGAGATTGAGCGATGCCTGCGATTTTCATCTGACAAGCATGTCGTGCTGTGTATTGCAGACATGAACGGACAGGCTGACTCACTGATCGAGAGCGGCCAGTTTGACACTGCGAGCATCCAGGAGAAGCGCCAGTCTATCAACGAGCGTTACGAGCGCATCAAGAATCTGGCTGCTCACCGACAGGCGCGTCTTAACGAAGCCAACACCCTGCACCAGTTCTTCCGAGACATCGCTGATGAGGAGTCTTGGATCAAGTGAGTGGTGTTTCCCTCTCCCTCATGTATTGGTAGACAAGGCACTGGCCCATTTGTTGATCACAATTCACAAATGAATGCATTTTAGTCCAAAGGGCTCGATGGGGTGTGAAATTGCAATATTTTGCTACAAGTTCAAGAAAAATCTGAAAGTGATCCTCCCTTTGTGGCCATGTGCTGAAGGGCAAACTGGAGTTTTTCTGACAAGCTTAGGTTCTCTTTATAATGTGACAGATTGTCCTGAGTAAAATTTACCTTGGCGAGTATTTCTAAACTGGCTTATCGTCCCAACAAGTACATTTAACTAAACCTCTTCGTTTGCCCATCATTCTGCAGGGAGAAGAAACTGCTGGTGGGCTCGGACGACTACGGCCGTGACCTCACCGGCGTACAGAATCTGAAGAAGAAGCACAAGCGCTTGGAGGCGGAGCTCGGCTCGCACGAGCCGGCCATTCAGTCGGTGCAGGAGGCCGGTGAGAAGCTTATGGACGTCTCGAATCTGGGCGTGCCCGAGATCGAGCAGCGGCTGAAGGCTCTCAACCAGGCGTGGGCTGAGCTGAAGCAGCTGGCCGCTACCAGGGGACAGAAGCTGGACGAGTCGTTGACCTACCAGCAGTTCCTGGCCAAGGTCGAGGAAGAGGAGGCATGGATCAGGTGGGTTTTTTGTGTTTCAAGAAAGAATGTAATCACTCATGAATGCATTCAAATTGGTTTTAGTGAAAATATCAAACATGAGCCAAGGCTGCAAGAGCTTAATAATAAATTAGGGATGTCCAACGATTAAAAAATCCAAATAGATCTAAAAACCAATTTTTGGTTTTCAAATCGATTACAGAAACTGGTTTTTAATTTTCTTCAGAAACTTGGAATTAGGTTTGAAAAAATGGTGGCAAACACCACCAAACACCAAACTTAATCAATAGAATTGAATGAAAAATTAACCAGCTTTTGTGTCCAAGCTCTAATTTAACTTTTTATTAATTCTTGATGACCACCATACCATCTCAGTTCTCAGTCTCAACCAAAGAATCTAATTTATCTTGGGTAGGCGGCAACATGACGAGCGGCCATGATGCATTGCACTTTTACGACAGTGGCGCCATCTAGCATTCTGTTGTGGATCTTAACTCGTCCCCAAAGCGCACCAATATTTAAATGCAAAAAAAAATATTTTTCCTAAGTGGAATCGATATTTAAAATAAAAAATATTAAAAAATATTATTAATAAAATTATTAAAAAATATTAAAAGATATTAAAAAAAAATGTTAAATTTTTTTTTTTGAAATCGATTATCTTGAATCGATGGCCATCCCTAATTTAAATACAAAGCTATAACGCCTGCCTTCGGATTTCAGCGAGAAGCAGCAGCTTCTGTCTGTGGAGGACTACGGAGACACGATGGCTGCGGTCCAGGGCCTGCTGAAGAAGCACGACGCATTCGAGACCGACTTCGCGGCCCACCGCGACCGCTGCTCGGACATTGGCTCGGCCGGGGAGGCATTGGTCGCTGACGGCAACCACCATACGGACAGCATCCAGCAGCGTTGCCAGCAGCTGCAGACCAAGCTGGACCATCTAGCTGCTCTGGCTGGCCGAAGGTACGCTTACCAGTTCAGAAAAGTTGAAACTGTGGTAGTAAACACTAATTTACGTCTGGTGGTCTCGATGTTATGGCCTTCAATATTGACGGTTTTGACCTTTTCGGCCACCGGCAAGGGCCCTTTTAGGACCACCAAACAGTTCGAACAGAGCAAAACCCTTTCCACGACTACCATCTCTCACCGGCTCTGAACCACTTCACCTTACCATAAGTGAGATTGCCTATCGGAAACCCGAAAATGGGGATTTTTTTATTCCTAGCAGAGACCGGCACTCTGCCTTTAGTTTTGAAGTCTGTAATGCAATACTTTTTGTAACCTGTGTACTTGTAGGAAGGCACGCCTTATGGACAACTCGGCGTACCTGCAGTTCATGTGGAAGGCTGATGTGGTGGAGTCGTGGATCGCCGACAAAGAGACCCATGTGCGCTCCGAGGAGTACGGCCGCGACCTTTCCACCGTCCAGACGCTGCTTACCAAGCAGGAGACATTCGATGCAGGCAAGTGCCGCTCTATTATTAAGTGCATTTCCTACTTTTATCCTGCAATAAGCATCTTGAGTTCTTGGGTGGATTAGAATTGGCAAACGTGTAAATATTTTGGTGGTCACCCTTTTCAACTGAGCCTAGTTCTTAGTATGACTACATTACTAGCATGTAACCGTTTCTCATGTTGGCTTCCTGCAGGTCTTCACGCATTCGAACACGAGGGCATTCAGAACATCACGGCGCTGAAAGACCAGCTGATCGCCGCTAGCCACGAGCAAACTGCAGCCATCGTCAAGCGCCACGCAGACGTCATCGCTCGTTGGCAGAAACTGCTGGCCGACTCCGATGCTCGCAAACAGCGCCTGCTACGCATGCAGGAGCAGTTCCGGCAGATCGAAGAACTGTATCTGACGTTCGCCAAGAAAGCGTCAGCGTTCAACTCTTGGTTCGAGAATGCTGAGGAGGACCTCACCGATCCCGTCCGCTGCAACTCAATCGAGGAGATCCGAGCATTGCGTGAAGCGCATGCTCAATTCCAGGTTCGTGAACATCTTGATAAAGACGCTAGGCTTACTTAAATACTCTACAGGTCCTAGCTCTTTATTGAGAGCCAATATTGCATACAATCTTGACTCTTGAATCTTGCAATCTTGACTGTCCACAGGTTCTAAAATTCCTTTAAATGTCGATGTAGAAATTCAAATCTGAATTCTTTCACAGGCATCGCTGTCGTCGGCTCAAGCCGACTTCCAAGCGCTTGGGCAGCTGGACCAGCAGATCAAGAGCTTTAACGTCGGGCCGAATCCCTATACATGGTTCACGATGGAGGCTCTGGAGGACACGTGGCGCAACCTTCAGAAGATCATTAAGGAGCGCGACATCGAGCTGGCCAAGGAGGCGCAAAGGCAGGAGGAGAACGACAAGCTGCGCAAGGACTTTGCCAAGCATGCCAACGCTTTCCACCAGTGGCTGACCGAGACCAGGCAAGTGAAGGACAAAGTTGTTGAGATTCAGTTGTATGAGATGATTACAATTTCTCTTATCCTTTTTATGGTGCATTAAATTCTGTTAGGTGGTACTGTTCTTCCATGCGATCGGCATTATCTAGGTCTGGTATGGAGCTTGTCAGCCAGCGTTCGAACTATTTATTGGCTGCCCAGACATCACGGTTATGTATCGCAAGGTCTTAACATTTACATTCATGAAACCAGTCAGGCTCCTGCCCTCGAGCTTAGAGGATGAGTTTTACATCGAGTCTCAAGTATTCTGGCCATTCCACCATATCCAGCATTCCCAAACCATTGAACATCATTGAATTTCCCAATTTATAACACCTTCCCCAAATCTTTCTCGTGATTCCAACTTGGTCCGATCTGACTGCCACACACAGAGGGTAAACCTTATTGCTGAAATAGGATTAAACCATTGTTATTATAACAAAACATATCTTTGCAAAATAAAATGACGTTCGGAAGAAGTCCTGATCCGCACCAATATTCGGGAGACTGCCCCGCCTGTCTGATAGAGATAGATTTGTTGATTGTAACTTTATTTTTGACCTCCAACAGGTATCGGCTCCTTGGCTGGGACGGGTGATTATTATATTTTAAATTTTCAGTAATCGTGAAGTAACCCAAATAACCGGCTGAAGCCTGCCATGTGCTGAACACTCTAATTTTTGCCTTTGTTTCCTTTTTTCTGTAATTAATATCTAATAATAAGTAATCAATAATAATGTCTTCTACTTTTTTTTCCAAATTTTTTTTTGTGGGATGTTTGATAACCAATTTGTTGTTTTAAAATTTTTACTGCCAAAGTCTGCTCTGCCAATGACTGACGGTTGTCTTAAAATTTTCTAGAACATCTATGATGGAAGGAACTGGGTCCTTGGAACAGCAGCTGGAGGCAACGAAGGTAAAATTCTAATATATTTAAGAATTTCCCTACTACAGTTCGTGGCAGTGTAAAAAATTGAAAATGAAATTTTCATGTCTTGCTAATTTCTCAGTAAACATCTCAACTGTAACCTAGGTAACACTTATATAGATTTTGCCCAAGATCAAAATTTTAAATATCTTGAACCCATATCATCTTCAAACAATTCTGGCAAGACATAAAGGTGATTTGATAATTAATACAAATTCTCATTTTACAGCGTAAAGCGACCGAAGTACGTGCCCGACGATCCGACCTAAAGAAGATCGAGGACCTAGGTGCCATCCTTGAGGAACACCTTATCCTGGACAACCGTTACACGGAACACAGCACGGTGGGACTGGCCCAGCAGTGGGACCAACTGGACCAGCTGGGCATGCGCATGCAGCACAATCTTGAGCAACAGATCCAGGCTCGCAACCAGTCGGGCGTAAGCGAGGATGCTCTCAAGGAGTTCTCGATGATGTTCAAGCACTTCGACAAGGACAAGAGCGGTCGGCTCAACCAGCAGGAGTTCAAGTCATGTCTAAGAGCGCTTGGCTACGACCTCCCCATGGTCGAAGAGGGCCAGCCTGACCCCGAATTCGAGAACATCCTCGGTGAGTTTCACCAAAGTTTTATCAAGTCACATTAATGCTTGCAGCAAGTGCGTTCTTAACCGTTTCTGTCAGCCGATTCGAAAAGATCTATTGGCCCAAGCACAGTAAATATGAAAACTGTTTGGAATGCAAATATAATGTAATCATATTTTTGTAGATGTGGTCGACCCCAACCGGGATGGATACGTCTCACTACAAGAATACATGGCATTCATGATCAGCAAGGAAACGGAGAATGTTCAGAGCTCGGAGGAGATCGAGAATGCCTTCCGTGCCATTACCGCCGGTGATCGACCTTACGTCACGAAAGAAGAGCTTTATGCGGTGAGTTGCTGGTGCCATGATTGCATCACATGCTGACTTCTTTAAGTCATTCCAAAAACAGCGTTGGTGCTATGTGTCTAATATTACAACAAGTACTTATTTTCTCTTGTGCTACTTCGTTCCAGAATCTTACCAAGGAGATGGCCGATTACTGCGTTGTGCGGATGAAGCCGTTTGTCGAAGCAAAGACAGAGCGACCAATTCCGGGCGCCCTCGACTATATAGAGTTCACTCGCACGCTTTTCCAAAACTAGAATCACTCTCTGCGTGCCCTGACCTTTTGCCTTTTCCTTGCACTTTGCAAGAACAAATCATCTACCTACTTTATTCTACACCTAGATCGGCTTCATAACCGCACTGACGTCAGGTCATCATTTATACGCCTTGCGCACTTTTAGTCCGTGCCTGCATTTATTCTTGCTCCCACATTATTTCAAATAAAATTGAAAATGTTTACTGCATAGAACAGACTATTAAAACATTATATCAAGAGCTATTATGTTGATGAAGTAAAAAACTAACATAGGATATTGCCTTGTAGTAGCATTTGATTTATTGTAATATTATTAGTTAATAATGGTTGGCTTAAGGGTTTGCTATTTTAGAATAGAATATTGAAATATGAATGATGCCTATCTATAAATTAAATAAATATTGAAAGAAGTAGGTACCTACCTATGGAGAGAAAGCTAAGGGACAGTTGGTCGGTGTTGGATTAGTTGGAAAGTACGGGCAGTGAAGATTAGAAAGTAATTTTCTCCTGGCCATTTCAATGCTGCAATCGTCAACTCTAAATGGAACATCA
Source organism: Amphinemura sulcicollis (assembly GCA_001676325.1). Lineage (NCBI taxonomy): Eukaryota > Metazoa > Arthropoda > Insecta > Plecoptera > Nemouridae > Amphinemura > Amphinemura sulcicollis. The sequence continues at coordinate 11,212 of LVVV01432234.1, forward strand.
TCCCGATGCGATTTCACTTGGTAAACAATGAGCTACGGTGCGCTGCCAATGAATTATTTTTTAACACATATTTTTGTCAGAAATTGAAAGCAAGCATGGGAAGAAAATCTGTATTACCTGTCTTTTGCTAGTTGTTTCAGTAGTGAAATATATGGTTAGTTAGGATCGAAAAGATTTCTTAAAAATATATATTAAACATGAAGCTTTCAAAGTGTCTGTAGCAGAAGTTTGGCATAGTTGGGGAAAACGTAGGTACTACCTACTACTTGAAATTGGCAGCTAGATGTGCTACTGTAATGTGTAGTGGTGCGGTTCATGAATTGCCATTAATACACTGACAAACATATTGTAGGTGCTTGCGGCGGTCTTCAATGTATGTAGACATTTAGCCTCTTCCAGCTTCGAGCAATTGGTTCAATAAACATTTTGATGCTAATCATGCAGTGTTTCAATGCAAATGGTTTTTGAGCATAGTCATAGTTTCCCAACCAGACAGTCGACTATGGTGGTGAATCTATAATGGTAAATTAATATATAGTAAAGTTCGATTCGAATCAATGGTATAAGAACATACGTTTTTTTAACTTTCTTTCTAACAACCAACAGAACAGTTATGATTGCTTAGCACAACAAAAGTACAACTGAACATTGGATGAAATGCTGATGAGAAACCTGACCATATCAGGTACACCTATATGTTACAAAGCAGGTTGTGATATGTATTAAATGGTGGAGTCGCGAACAATAATGCCAAATACTGCCCCATTTTGCAAGTACCATTGGAGTAGGAATGAGATATTTGGATTATAACAAACACTCTTGTAGAAAAATGGGATGTTGCTTTGCTGTACTTATAAGCTTGTGGCTGATTCCCAATATATCCATCTTGCCTTCTCCAAACTTTTCGAGCAATTTCCTGATAAACGCAAGAATTAGTTTCAAATTGCAAAAGTCAATTTTAAGCTGACGAGCTTCAGTCGCAGCTAAAACTGAATTTTTTTAGCAAATTTAGTCTGATATCATTATGAGTAGTGTGGGTTAGATAAGCTTTAATTGTGTGAGGAATCTTTAAAAAAAATGCAATTTGGAACTTTATCGTTTGGATAACTCTATCTTGATGGTTCTATCGATTTTGGTACCTATCAACTTTATTGCAAATATTGGCAATATTGCCAATTCAGTTAAATGACATTTCTGACTGAAATACAACAAATTTTAATTGAAGAACCTTTTTTTTCTTTTTGAGAAACTGGATATTATTTGGATACAGCCAACGTCTTTGGTGCAACTACCACCCTACTGGCCCGGGAAAACCCGGGGGCCCCCGGCTCAGGAGGGTCTCGCAGAGGCCGTTAGGAGATTCGCAGTTCATTTTAATAAGTTACTACCAATTTTTTAGTGGATTTGTCCTGATTTACTGCATGGTACAGTTGCTAACAATCCCAGATACAGTTGCCACAGGGGAAATGTCATTTTCAAAACTAAAACTTGTTAAAAACTATATATCTTTCGGAATATTTGCGGGGATTAAGCGTGTTGTCAGTGGAGCACGAGGAAGCTCACCTCCTGTGTAAACATCTTCAGGGCGTTATCAACAAAACTTTAAAAAAGACAGGCTTTTGTGAAACAAAGCCAGATGAAAGACCTTTTAGGTTAGTGCGGGTGTGTGGCCTACGATTTGAAGTAACGCCACTGGCCAAAGGATATCCAGTTTGCAATTTTGGTATTCGAAGGTTTCCCTTGCATAGACCAAAACTTTCTATTGCGTCGTACCGTCCTTTAGAAGGAAGGTTAAGTCGGTGGTCCCCTTGGTGCTACCCAACAGGAGTAGCCTACAGGCCAGCACAGGGTTTCACCTTCACCCTTCTAGTTTAGGTTAGATTCATCATCATCCACTCATTCATCGAAGCCATTAGACCAGTCCCGCAGGACCAGTTGTCAAAATAGTGCGTAGTTAAACACCACTAATCAATCCGCTAAGTATTCAGTATCTTGTGGCACACTGTAAAACTCTAATTACAGAAACAATAAACCTACTAGCAAGATACAGCCTTATTACAGAATATACAGAATAAAGCCTTATTTTTCTATGCTACTAGGTCCAATAGGAATGGCCATTCTTTATTTCAATGAACAAATATACTACTTAAATAGAATATTAAGTAATCAATTTAATTAAGTAAAAAAGGTACCTATGAACAATATATTTTTTTTTAAATAAGCATCTCGAAAGAAATCTGTAAATCAAAACGACAGTTTTTAGTCCATCTATTTACATCCATCTTCCGATGGTTTGAAAGTAACTATAGCTACACACTCCTTCACAAAACAATCTGCTCTTGAGAATGGTATTTAAATTTCATGCAACAGACAAAATTGGAGCCCAGTATGCAGCTTCGATTGTCAACATCTCAACAGGCAGAAAACACTAGAAACACTGCACATTTTGGTCCACCATCGATCCCGAGTTTGCACAGCGAGTGTTCACGCAGCCTAACGAGATATGAAATCATTCACACTTTAGAACTCGGCTCACCGTAACACTGTGAGCTAGTTTGTGAAGGAAACACTTGGTGGCACAAGGCACAATAGTGCTAGACCTTATTCAGCATGACAGTTCATGAATGCTAGTATTGATTTATCAGAAAGGATTCTCTAGTTTGGGCAGCAATGGGCTCTGCAGCAGTTCAGTGGTGGATGGCCTCTTCGAGGGGTCGTACGTGAGGCATCGCTTGGTCACGCCGACCAGCACTGGCGGATAGTCGACGTCGGGGTATTTGATCTCGTGCTGCGGGCTGTAGATTTCGACCAGCTTGCCAATGCCGTTAATGTGGGCAAATGGCGTCCGGCCGTACACCAGGTTGTATAGGATGCAGCCGAGTGACCAAATGTCTGACTTAAATGTTATCTGTGACACGGAAACAAAACACAAAAAATACTGTAGTTAATAATATTTTTAAGACAAAGTGTACCATTGTACCTATCTTTACCTTCTTCTTATCGTAGAGCTGGTTGGTTTCGAAAAAAATTCTAAATGGTTTTAAAAAGCTAAGAGAACAAGAATAAGCTAAGCATTCTGTTTCCCAACATTTTCCCACACATACTACTAGTTACTTCTTCAAGAGAAAAACAGGAAGGTAGTGCTGCCAAATCCATCTCCAATCAAATTCATATTTAGCTGCATACACTGCTCTCCTCATTTGCAAATATTGTACTGGCCCACTTTGCACTCTTTTTATTATTATGCTTCCAGCTACCGACTCAAAATGTCTTCCACTCCAGGATCCGAACCCGAGACCTTCAGCTTATCGCGCTGAGCTAAGCTCTACCGCGCTGAGCTCTACCGCTGAGCTAAGTGGACACAACACTCTTAAAAAGTTGTGGCTGCGAATTCTTCTGTATTTGAAAATGTTGCGGCATGCCTCTATTTTTCCTTCAGCCATT
>LVVV01432235.1:0-14704 GCA_001676325.1 Amphinemura sulcicollis
TACGTGATTTTGCCAAGCATATTAGACACATATGAATATTAATTTATGTAAAATTATGTCTGGGGCTTATAAATTCGTCTCCCAATTCGTTAGGGCCCGCGCTCGATGTCTAAACAATGTCCACAGGGGAAAATATTTGAGTGATTCCAAATTTGCATCTTTACGTCAAAATCCCTAATATAAAAATTAATCGATAAAGGAACCATCAGATGTAATAATGCTAAAACGTATATCCTTAATGGTTTGAAATTTGAATAGCACACACATACACAAACACTGCATTCGAAGGAGCTCTTAAAATCCAGAGGAAGAAAAAAGAACACAGTTAACTAATTGCATTTTGATGTTGAGGCAAATGAACAAGGAGTTTATTTTTAAGCTAAAGCTCCTTCTGGACAAATAGTTCAGTCCTTGAGATTTTCACAGTGTTACAAGTTACAACACAACTTCTCCATGCAACAAAATTTATTGATGAGTGGCTGCCAATAAGACAGTACAAAAACCTGCGAGTTCCGGAGCGGACTTCGCGTTCAGCTCCTCATTGCTAAGCTCCCACACTCATGGAACACCGCGATCCACCTTCAGGGTCCACGGGTGTGGCATTCACACCTTTGGCTACAAAAACTAGGTCTGCTTACCAAGATTTGATCCGATTTCAATGAGATATATTATTAAGCTAACATTTAACACATATATGGCGGCGACGGTCTAAAAAAAAAAGGAGCTGGAAAGAGTCGATAGAGTGAATTAAATGATCTCCTCGTATGATTGCTGATTGAGATAGGTAAATGGAATTGAAACTATCTGTCAATGTCATCTATTTGGGCCCACTTAGCGGTCGTGGTAGGTGTCGTTTTGCTAAAGTTGCGCCTTTGTAAGACATCTGTGTTTGTGTTTGGTATTGGTTCGCATTTCAGAACTGAATGTAGAATCCAAGCATGAAAGATATGGGGTACCCTTTAGTTTGAAGGTGCTAGAAAAGAAAACATCTTAGATAGAAAATAAGGGTACATTTTCCAAAGGGTTAGCAAAGGCATAATTGATCTTAGCCGCATAAAGAATATCATAGGCATAAAGGTATCAATATGCCGGATCACAGACGTTTTAGAGGGAATTAAATGGTATTTAGGGTATTATTAAATTCCACACAAATTGAATAAGCACACGATCAAAATACTGTTAGATATTCTCAAACTTGAAATAGGTAAGTCTAATAGGCTATTTAGGAGCAGATTTAAGGTTTTATTAACATAAATTGTGATTAGAATATGATTATAGGGTGCTTTCAACGCCTGGGATGGATTAGACAAGAAATTTGATCAATTCATAGACGAACCTTCTCTAGAATTATGTTTTATCCATTTTTTTTTCTTTGAGCCCGATCTAGGATAAAAGAGTGATGCGCAGTTTGTGCTCGAGCTCATGCCACTAAGTATTGGGAGGCTATAATGTATAGCAGATTAGCTGTGAAATTTAATACATATTTCCGTATTTTGATAGTCATAATCATTTATGAAAAAAATTGACTCATAGGTTGCGAAAGTTAATAGTATGGATAAGCCTAGATCAAGTCATTAAACTTTGTGAAAAAATTGCGTATATTTTAATTCGTGGATGAAATAAGAAGTCAGTAGAGGTGGTAATTAAGCTGACAGTATTTTGGGATGTAGGTACGCGTAACAACTAGTACTTGCTGACCTTAAAGGGCAAGGTTTTTGAGCTAAGGTCAAAAACCCCGAAAAAAAAACATATGACAAAAACTGTTAGGGGCAATGTGAAATTACAGGTAAATATCATTGCAAGCAATTGCCTTTGAAAAATTGGCTCCGTGCAGCATGTAGCATAAATAGTGGGCACATTCTAAGACCCAGAGGTATTTTCCAAAACGAAAAAGAAATTGTGATTTTTGAAAAAGATTACTCTTCTTCACATTGACCGAACCAATGTAATGCTCCAAAACGGTGATTTATATGACCACGTAATTTCAAATAATAATTCATACACTTACGAGCACAATTTTTTTATTAATAGAGTATGTACCTATTCGATGAGCGCAGAACTAGTTTTTTGTTTAAATGCAGATGTGCTCATGTTGATTAATTTAATATCTTTACGTTCGAACATTTTCGTGTACGATCACTTGTAAATTTAATACACGGGATAAAATATATTTAAATCATGAATTTGGCTAATAACTTATTGGTCATATAGTCAGTGATGCCTCCCCTCTGACGTCGGTACATAGGTCCGTCGATTGCCCATTACCAGACAAGGCTGTAACCAGAAGGGTCATGGCCTTACGACATACGAGTTGGAATCACAAGTCAGAAACGAGCCCCGAAAAAACAGGACTCCATAAACTGCAATCGCACGTGCAACGCTCTATTTCTAGAAGCATATGCTTATAAAATATTTAGATAAATAATATTATAAGTCAATTTGCTTACGGTGTGTACTCCTAACTCGTTATTACAATTATCAATATTAGCAGATAAACAGAATTTTGGGTGCTGCACGCTTAAAATGCAGCATTCAATCATAGCCTACATTTGTTGATGCGATATTTGGTGGTGGATAATTTGAAACGTCAATTTGTTTTACATATATATCCCATTTTGGTAATTGTTGAGTAACTGCATTGCCTCTAATTCTTTGCTGATTTGCGAATCTGTTTACGGGTGGTTATGACTTCCAAGTATCATCCCATCAAATCAACTTACTGGTCAGTCAACCATGCTAATATTAATTTACTGAATATGAAACATTAATTATCTTTTAAACCTATTCGTTAGTAGACGCAAAGTGCGTAGATGCTGTTGCCACAGGTCGCATCTTGATGACTAAAATTTATGTAATGATGGGTATTTAGGAAGTTTGAACCTTAAGCATGTCGAGATTTTTTTGACTTCTTCACTGAATTGCAACCTGGCTTAATCTACGTCATCTGCATAGTTGCTATGTGCCATCTTTTGCTCAGTAAAGATTTAACCAACGACTGCCGAAATGACTCGACCATTAAATTCAGTAAATTAATTCAAAATTTTAAATATTTTAATTGAGTTATCTAATAATTGCTGAATTAAAATTGTTCAAATACCTTGCAGTACACGTCCCGTGGATATTTGAAATTAAAAATATGTTCAGATCTCATGGAATTGTCTATGATTTAATCCTAGGACAGAAAAATGTTGAACCATGATGAATCGGTCGATAGATTTTATGGTAATGGCATTGCCAGACGATCAATGTCATTATTTTATACCGAAATGGCGATATTCGGGCTTGAAAAAAAAACGTCCTTGAGACTTGGACCAGGTTGAACTGACCACCTGGGCTGCAAATCAATTATGTGACATATTTACTAAGCTCAGACATTCTACATTGCATCCATGGACTGCAACACTGTTTGCCAACACAAGCTGTTTAAAACATCAGGGACTTGGCACCTCCACCGTTTAGAAACTACAATAAGTATTTGTCTACAATGTTGCACAATACTACGCTGACACATTTAAGCAGTAAAAAATATTTGCCATCACATGAACATGCTTTTTACGCTAAAAGTCATTTACCTTTTAACTTTTCTAAGGTGTTTTTAGATAAAGTAATCAGAAAAAGAATGTTATGTCTAGACTAATAAGATAAAATTCTGCTCGGTTCGCATCTAAGAAGTCCGTATAGTGACTACAAATCCAGGAATGCCGGACGACCAAATCCACGTGTCCAGTTGGGGAAATAAGGCGATAGATTTAAATACGAATTAACGTAGGCATTTGCATGGTAAGTTTACGTGGAGAGCGAAAAAAAAAGAATCCTTGATCACCAACATTCATCAATCAAGGAACCGGTCTTAAATTGTACAAGTTAATAGGGAATATTCCACGTGGCAACGGTACTTACTCTTCTCGGTATGTACCTAATTCACGCTAACGTGAACATTCAATCGAAAATCAAGATTTTTTTGTGACTTTTTTTTGTTAATAGCCACGTGGAGCGAAAAGTAACCATGAATTTTATAACAGTAACACGTTCGATCTACTTATTTAATTGAATGATTATTTATTTGCAGCATGGGTGATTGCGATTCGGGAAGAGGTGTGTTCAATAAACTACGTTTTCACATCATTATGCAAATTTGAGCGTCAATGGACGACGGTAATTGCGATGTACTTGCAAAATATTAGTAGTAGTCTAAAAGTGGTTGCTTCCACATTGCTGTCTGGCACGAGAGAAAACATTCTCAAGTCTGTGTTAAAAAAGCATGCAACATCATAGAATGGGCGCCGTGTAAGTTTGATATGAAATAGAGGAAGGAAATTCAGTCATTTGAATTAGATTTTATTACATGATCAGGATAAATAGCGAACAACGCTAAGGCCCCTGTTGTTCAACAACAGGTTAAATAATTAACGACCTGTTAACTATAGATGTCCAGACATCAGATTGGCTGCAGAACGGATAACCCACCGTTAGTTGGGGATAAAATAAAAATGTCGCGAAGGATTCTTACAATCATTTTTTGCAGACTTGGAAATCTGGTCAAGTAAAAACAAACAACACCTGTGGCTTACAGCACCTTCAACATGCCGTGTAAAATACAGATCAGTTTCCGAGAGCATATAATATAGATTGCAGATTGTTAGCGAGCCGATAAGTGGAAGGTGTCTGTCATTTGAGTATCCAAACGACCTTCCCAAAAACACAAGCCCCTTTTTTGCCCCCGATCCCAAATCGACACTGAAGCAACCATTTAATTTCGATTTTCATATCAAATACCAAGATGGCAACGACCATGTTCAGCTAATAGACAAAACTAACCAGTAAATACATAGGCAGTCCAGATAGCAGACCACTAGTCATTTGTCTGAATTATTTCGTGTTTCTTTTTTGTTGTTCTTCGCTCGTGTTGCTCGATTGTGTTCTGTTTCTGCAGTGATCAGCGGATTTGCACGGGTGTTACGTGCTCCCAGTCAGGTACCTGACTGAAATTTGCCCGTCAGAGGTGTAGGACCTTTTAGCACTGTTTTATATGCGCTGCCTGCTGATCTGATGAGCTTTATAGGACAGCTAATTAAAGAACCGTAGGGCATCTGCCTTTAACTGCATATTTTAGCGGAGATTGCTCGTTTGAAAAGAGATTTAGTCTCGCACGATTTGTGGCGATATTGAATATTATTATAGTTAGCACTGGCTAATGGGGATAATCTTACGGACGTAAGAGAGACAAATAGCTCTTTAAATATAATATTGCTGGCGGTTCGTTTCGTTATTTACGTCACAGCCATGCGTGGGTAACGTAGATATCGTTTAATTGCGCTATTTTGTGACATTTATCTAGGAATTTATTAAGGACGTAGAGCACGTCTTCATTGTGTTTTTACTATAAAAAACAGAGACTTATTTGTATGATACCAAATTTAGTTTCTTCCTGACGTTGATGGTATGTTCGCAGCATGTTTTGCCAACTCTTATCGGCAACGCCAGCAATTCGAGAGCAGTGTATTCAAGAAATGTTTAAGAAACAGGTGTGTACACCTTATAAGAACAAGAATAGGAGGACGAAGATCGAGATGTCTTCATATATTTGCAATTATTTGAATAAGATCGTCTCTCTGTCTGCGAATGAAGCTAGTCAGGAACCACTCGACTGTTTCGTTTCCCTGTAAAACCTGCTTGTCTTCTAGTCATTGCTGCTACGAAAAACCGCATACAGCCATGTCTTTTTATTTCTTGGACCATGGTCCGCTTTTGTGAGGTTATACTACTGGTTATACGAACTTTATTTGGTGCGAAAATAGGCTTCGAATTGGTTTCTACATCGTTAAAGAGTAAATTCAACGATCGGTACAGGAACACGCTTTGCTTGTCGGAAAGTCTTGAAAGCGCAATTAAAGTATCGATAAAAAGTACAAGATTACATACTAAAATTGCTAACTAATTGAGTGTCTTCTTGCCTAACTGATCGGTTTCTTTTAATGAACAAATCGCGAAAATGATTAATTGGCCTTTCCGTCGAAGTAACTCCATCAACGCTGATTGAATCACCTTAACAACTACAAGAATTTCAACTTGTTCAATTTAGAATGCATTTTTTTGCCGTCACTATTTATCAGCATAGGTAATCCCTCCACGAGGTTTGACCACTGGTCGAGTGCTACACCAGCAAGCTACTCCAAGTAAACAAGTCGGACGAACCTGTATAGCTAGCCGCTCTTCCCTCAGTGCTTGCATTATATGCGACATCGATAAATACACATAGGAAAGTTGACACAGTTAAAAATGACAGATGTATATTGACTCTGGGCCCTACTCGCTTATCATATGTAACCGAGCGCAATTGCAACATTGTTTGATATAAATTAAGCGATTAAAAAAATTGCATTCAGTACATAGTTTTGCTTTAAGCTGGTAAACCGCATAACATGTGGATATTCTGCTTAAGTGTGTGTGTTTACAGGTAAGCAAACATTCTAATATATTATATGACATCTAAACAAAGGTTATGTAAAGTTTAACGGATTGTTTATGTACTTTCTGTATGAAAGCAGACTAACTACTTAAAATAAATCAATTTTTCCCGAGCAAACAAGATATTTAACATTTTAATCACGCTTCCTTGGTTACATTGTAAGATTGAGAAAATGAGCCTCGACGCGGTTCAGCTGAATGATGCACGCGAAAGCTGAGAGACGTCCGAAGTGGTCAAGAAGCCAGCAATTCTCTGGCCACTCTCTCAATGCAATAGGTCAAGCTTTATTTAGCACCTGGCACAAGACAATACACTCGTGGATATAGACTGCTTGCTGCAGTTTTCTTCGCGGCGTAAACGATGGGCTTTTTTTATTAACGGAGAACCGTTTAGTGTGTTTTCGGAGACAAATATTTGCGGCAAACCTATGAATACTTTTGAAACGTTGACAACAGCGAGCTCTTACCTTCCCATGAAGCTAACACCTAACTTCCGTCCACTTTCGATCATTGCTTACTAACACCTAACCTTGGCGCTACCACCTACCCATGTTACTATTTCCTCCTCTTGAAACTATCGAGGGCGCATGTCTGTATCACGAAATATCAGGGAATAATTATGTTAATCCATTCAAGAGAAGTGTGCCTCGAATCATATTATTATGTCCTTTGAGTGTTTTTCCTATTTCACAAGAGAAAATTGTCCGAAATACATTTTTAAGATAAAATCTCTCAATAATATGGCGCACATTGACAACACAAAATAAAATTTCCCTGATTTCAAAAATATGTCTTTCATTTTCTGTTTAGTTCTATCGGCGGATGACGTGGGGAAAAAACGACCTGCTTTGAGTGTAAATGTTCTTGACAATCAAGTCAATGTTTTCATAAACTGCAAGCAAGTCTAAAAAGTCTAAACAGGGTATTAAACACCAAGTAATATTCTGTTTTCTTATTGTGAGTACACTTTAATTAAAAACGCACACAATTTCTCATACAGACTTCCCAAAAAAACTTTGGGACACCCACGGTTTTCAAAAACATTTTGTCAAATAGATCTTCGTGGAGGCGAGCAGCATCATTTTGTCCTGCGACCTTCAAGGTCGAACTCGCACCACTGGTAGCAACTCGCCCGTGCAATATGATACATCGCTCACTACCAACAGCGTCCCGACGACCCTAGCGTCGCGACGCCGTGACAACGACGGTGGTCGCGTCGCTATCTGGGTCGACACTATAAATCCAGCGTCTTAGTCCCAAGAATTTGCGAAATTCGCACTTCTTACGCCTCGATTGGCGTATATAATTCGTCAAGTGGACTACAGGTATTAGTCTCCGTCTGGTAAAATGCCTGAACTTCTTCGCACCAGCTTGGAGTGGCAATGTTGGCACGACATGGCTGATATTCGTATTCAAAACAAAAAGTTACAATATAGTACGCAGACTGAAACGCATGTCCTCTTTAACCTTTATTAAACCATGCCCGTAAATACCAGTGATTAATTTTTAACCCAAATACCTTTGAAGCAAACCTGGGCTTGATTTTAAAAGGTTTTCAGAGCCCAGTTGGCGTTCGGTTGTACTTATTTTGCAAAGGGATCGAAGTAATAGATGAGGTAGTTTCTCTACGTTTTGGCACAGTTTGCTCTGCCAACTTCGGGGTGCATGTCACGTGACTTCATCGGACCAACCACGATGGTCCCAAGTGTAGATGGATCAACTGTAGATGGACCAAGTGGAGATGGACCAAGTGTGGATGGACCAAGTGGAGATGGACCAAGTGACCCTGAATATTTCAGATTGAACTCTGAAATCACGGCGGGAAACCAAGTCCGTACGGGACGAAAAACATGACACAAATGAGTTTCTTCGGAAAAACCGTAAAAAACAAAGCTGGGTCTTGACGGTCATCGTTGAGTTCGAAGAAAATATTTGGTGCTGGACCGTCTCGTTTTTTCCGATGTGTTACCAGGATTTTTAATAAAAAAATATAATATGTCTAAAGTCACTGCGATTTTATACTTATTGTTATTAATAATATTTTCATGCAAAATTGGATTTGACAGGAAAAAACAAAATTACACAGCTCACTAGAAGTAAAAAATTCGACCTTCGCCGCAAATGTTTCAAATTCTTCCAAAATATGTGTCATCTTTCATTTTAACGTGAAAACGGTGCATGTGTTTTATGATGTCCAGAATTATCAAGGGTTCTTTTTTGTTCGAATTCAACTTCGAATGATTTAATTATATAAGAAAGGTGCCACAAAAGAAAACGAAAAACGCGCTGAGATATCGTTTATTACAAGATGATAAATACCATTAATGATCGCTTCACTAAATTTCAGTTTTTTTATATATACCCTTGCCTAGCAGGCTCTAAGGTCAACGAAACAATAAATTTTCGATTTTAGCACACTCTGATAATTCCAGTCGTGCGAAATGGCAGTGCAGGCCGTTGCCAAAAAGGCGAAAAAACAAGAAACGACATAAATATTATAATATAGCCATAAAATAATTAACATAAAAAAACAGAGCCATTTTAATATAAAAAATAATACATTTTAAAGTGCGCATCAGATTTTATTTCCTACGAAATACCACTTGCAAAAACCTTTTAAAAAACAATCTACGGTCTGGTACCTGTATGTTTACAAGGCAGTCCGTCAATCGGAGACGTGCGTGAACCCTCACGCATAGCGCCCATCAAATTTACTAGTTCACACCTTTCCTGGTTTAAATATGCGTGAGCTGCGAACATTCGCGTCTTATTTATGAAGTGTTAGGTGAGGCTCCAATTAATACATCACTTTAACAGCTTTCTTATTGACACATTAACGAGCGGATTTGACGTACGGTTCATTCAGGTAGCAAGCCGTGAAGACAACAGTTTCCATTCGGGCTTATCAATACAGAAGTTCCAAAGTGTTTAATGCCCTCACTTTACAGCTAATTAATGCGAAGAACGACGATCTTCTGAATTACATCATTGTTGTGGCGGTATACCTGTTCGCTATAAATTCCGGGCTTCTGGCGTTTCTAAAGCTAGGTTTTCAGTCAATGGTGGTCAGGTGTTGGTTAAAAGATCAATGAACGACAGTGCACTAAATGTATGCACTTAATTTGGGCTTGACCTTTCTTTGGCGTAGGCCTTACCTATAGTTGGTGTCTAGATTGTAACAAGAATTATTTTAACGCCTCGGCACCTACCGCCGACGGTAGACTTACATTGTTTGCTACTCTCTGTACATAGCAGAGTGTCGTGAATACAAAGTATGTGGCTTTGTAAGTATTAGCGCACTATTTGGATGCAACTGCAAGCTTGTTATGCAGGCTATTTATAACTTTTTTCTGCACTTTTTGCACTGACAACATGAAAGAATTATGCTGTAATTTGAGTCCATGTCAATTTCTTGGCTGTGTATCGGGTGCGATATCGAATTTGAAGGCAGGTGCACTTAAAGTTTAAAGCTTAAAGATGTATGAAGTTTAGTTTTATGACAGCTTGTAAAATCATAAAATTTGTATCTCTGTCATATTTTAGTTTTACTCTGTCTGATTTCTAAAGCAGTCATGCGCTTTAAACGCATCAATGATTTAACACCTTGATTGGCCAGTCTATAAATTTGATTTGATCGCATGCATTTTGCAGATAAAATAGGTTTGTAACGGTTTATCGAGACTTTAATTGCATAATTATGGATTGATTGGTACCATGAGTGAACACTAGACAAGTTGCATGGAATTCACCCAGATTTGAACAAAAAAAAAACGAATTAAAATAATGTCCATGCACTGTCCAGTTGACATTTTTTGTCCTAGATGTATTCTTAGATCTTAGATGAGATGGAAGTCACTAGGCGTTCAACATAATATTTGCCTTCCCATTCTTTAACTGGAGGAGTTTCTACAAAGCATTTTGGTTAATTGAACGAGTTACGATTAGAGAAACCATATCTAATAATTTTGTTCAATGCTTTTATCCCTAAAATTCCCAAATGCATTTGAGGCAAACAGTTGTGGTTAACAATTTTCTCTTTTAGTCATGCTAACAGCCTCCAGGGAAATCAATTATCTTCGAACGTAACATGAATCGGTATCAAATTACCTGAAATCTATGAAAGTCACCAGGCGGCTCGGCCCACACAATGCTACATGTACCATGTTTACATGTATCAGCATAACATTATTAAACATTACGCATGTAAATTTTCTGCTTGTGTAGAAATCTAGCTCATCTAGAATCTCAGCACGACATGAGACAAATTGCCATTGCGATAATTGCTGGCAATTTATTAATGACACTCGTTGAAAACCGTTTGGCAATATTGACATTAATCCTGTATGGTAATTAGCTTAAAGAAGTGTGAAAGTGAACTCTAAAAATAATTTATTGCCTGGTTATGATTGTTTTCTGTTTTCTGTTGCGTGTCCAGTTGTCAATGCAACGAAGATAAAACTTGATTGTTTCGATTAATGACGTTAAAAATAGCTTTCATATTCTTCAGAGAGGGGTAATTCAAACTATTTTTATAGCGTAATACCAAAGGTGATACCGGTCAGTCCCATGGCTTGTCTGAGTGCGTGAGGTTTTGTCAGCGTCGGCGGTGGCGTAGTTACCATGCAAAATATAACCCCTCAAAAAAAAAATATATATATATAAATATATAAATATATAAATTACCCCATAACTATGATGATTAAATTGCGCAATCCCCTTTAAATTTATTGTCAAATGGAATTGTTTACTTTAGTTCTAGTTTTTGAGACACTCGATGTCCAGATGATGCCAATTGGTCAGCGGTAGCTCCACTCTAAAAGAAGACGCCCTAAACCCAAAACAGGGGCGCTTGCTAAAATGTTTTTCGTCAATAAAACATTCAACTACCGTAACTTGGTTAGTGAATAACAAAAGTATGATGAGAAAAGTGGAAAGATACAGGATAATTTAAAGTATATCTGCCAACGTCTTTAAAAAAATCGAGGCAATCTTATGAACCCTTCAAAAAGGGTCCCTTCATCAACGCGCCCCTTCACCTCGGAGCTCTTTCGCATCCCTACGCCACTGGCGTCGCGTGGACCGTGCGTTTGCGTCAACACCACTTGGCACAGATGGCCGCTCATCAATTCAGCACGTAGCTTTACGTGAAACACAGAGAGTTATTTTTAGAGGTCGTCCAACTGCAGTCAGTGTCGCTCTAATGAGCCCATTAAAAAGGCTACCCCTTGAAATGAATTTTTAAAACTCAATTAACTTAACTTTCACTTTGCTCATTTTTGCGAATTCTTTTATTATTCTCTTCTGCAATTATCCTTGGCTAGCGGCCAGCTTATGTTACAACCCTTTCGCAGTGGCGTTATCGCAGACTCGGCCGGTGCCGTCACTGATCGCAAACTGCAAATTGGAAATTGGAAAAATGTATGCTGAATTCGTCGAGTAGTAAATATTAAAAGATCAAATTCAGATGACAACCATCTATTTCACCGCCATTGTAACATGCTACCAGTAACTAGGCACCACAGTGTGCAAGCAAAGTCGCGTTGAAAGATGAGCGTATCTATTTCTGTGTTGCGTACTGTTGAACCGTCAAAGTGGGCAGTATATATTCAAACGGTTAAAACAACCAAATCGGAAATAACCGAACGAAAAAAACACTTTGCTCCCTACGCTAATCAAAAAGATTCTTTCGTACTCAGTGCACCCTTCTTTATACGTGGGATAAGCGAAATAGGAAGTACGAATTTCATGTTTATCGTTAGCCTCACGAAGGTCACAAAGTAACACCGATACTAAAACATCTCGTCACGCCGCTGATCAAGTCCCTAGCCTTGGTTCCTTCGGGAGCAAGGTCATAACCTTTGAACTCTTACCCGGGGTGAGTTTCGATTGCACGAAAACCCAGGCTCCTACTCTAAGACTATTACGTCCCTGCGAGAGGAAAATGAAAGTACTGTTCGTTAGTTTAGAAGTAATTACATTTGAGAAGCAAACGCAACGCAGTTGAAAAGTGCTATCGTCTTCGCACCCGAAGTCTCTCTACTTCCTTCTTTTGTGTCACTGTAGAGAAAGAAAGAGAGAATTTGATATTCATGGAATTCATCTTCTCGGGTTTCCAGAGTTAATTTTCTATTTGACTTGATCAAATCGTGGAAGTTGTTCCAAACTTAGTAGTCAAATTCATCGTATACGCTCCGAGATGTTGAATTGTTTACTGCCATCCACAATCGCTGATCTATTTTGAAATACAAATAATTATGTCGATCAAAATTCAAAATACGAGTTTAAATGATTGAGAAATCAACGGGTAGCTTGTGCCGCTCTGGTTTTCATTGAGATCTTTTCAACGATCTGAGAAAGTCGACTCCTTGTCATCGATTTAATTAAGGTGTGCAGAAACCTTATTGTCTCAGTATCAAGCTGCGAGCAGTGAGATATGTCGTGAATGAAAACGGCACCACCCTTTGCGAACATATTTTTTAGAACATAATAAAAAATTCACCAAAATGATATTGTTTGCCTTGGACAGTTTGAATTTGGAAGCATATGAATGAAGTTTTAGATTTTCTGTTGTGCTGAAGACTATACCTTGAGACGAATAAATATAATATCAAGAGTTGAGGAATTGGGCGGGTAGCCCACCAAGATAATTTCTGTGACAGAATATCCTGTTGTAGAATGATGTTTTATCAAACATCTGCTAATTAACTTATGTGGGTTCAATTCCATTATTTATTATCACGACCAATCAATAGCATGTAACAACGAAAACTTACACAATTTCAACAACATTCCACGTGATGAGTTGATTTTAATGTGTCGTCGTAAGTTATTAGATGCTAATCCACAAAATGAGCTCAGATTCCAGTAAAATATTGAATTATGTTATTGTATTTCTTCCCATCAGCGGTGGTGGGTACCATGCCAAGGCGCCTCATCGCTTGATGAGATTCAAAATTCTACCGCACCGAAACCGGTTTAATTAAGAATAATATAATAAATTGATTTCGCAATTAAAGTGTCACGTTCTGTCAAAAGTCGGCATCCCAGTCTAAGGAAATTGATATAATCTCTTTTAGAGTCTAAGATGTAGTTTGAGATGGAACCTTCCTGAGAATGAATGTTAATTACACAAAAAAAAACATATACCAATGCTCAATTTTCGTTTATGGCAAATTTATTTCTCAAAATACTATTAAAACTGATTCTATATTTGTATTCACGGCGAGCATTCACAGGTTTTGATGCAGTTAACGAGAAATTAATTGCATAAATTGTCTGTCCGCTGTCGTAAAATACAATACCATCATATTTCGGTACTTAACCAAAAACGATCCACAAAAAGTTTTTTTCTCTTTGTGCCACGACGACCTATCAAGAAATCTTTTGCGAATCTTCATCTATCAGCAATTGTCGCAAGTGAATGCATTCTGAAGTAGCGTAACTTGGAAGAATAAGAAATCGGTGCGCCAAAAGCCCGAATGCAGCCGCCCGGTCTCAAGTGGGGCTAATTTGATGCTCGCATTTGTGTTACATTTCAGAATGAAAAGCTCCCTGTCGAGCAAGAGATAAAGCCACCCTCTACAACTAGTATCTTCAGAAACGTTGTTTGAGAAGGATTTTTGGAATTTATGCTCATTTGAGAATTGAGATCCACGTGAGGATGGGGATCTAAGTAGGATACTCGCATCTAACTACAATCTTGTTTCTTAAATGGCTCTAGTTTTGTCAAACACCGAAAAGACATGATGTCTTTGGTTTTACTGTTGTTGTCTGCATGGATTTTTTTACCCTTTCTCTGCATTACATACTAGTTTATTTTGTATTTAAGAAAAATGTTTTCTTATTTAAATGTCCTAATTTAAGCCATCCACAAGCTTGTATTTTGTGATATCTACCATTGTTTGAAAATAAACACAACTGTTAGCTTCTCAAACGCGATACCAAAGCTAAAAGCCTCGTAAAATACCTTTAAATACCGGCTAGACAAGTGTATATCCAAGAAGAACCTTGTTGTTCCTTGGGGGAGGGAACGACACGCCGTAATTCTCCCATTGTTACAAAATTAGGAAGTAGAGATTCTTCCAAAAAGTATTTAAGAGGGAGAAAAATAATGCATTCAAAGATACCCAAGAAATCTAGCGAAAAAAACACTGTAGTTCTCAAAACACTACTTGATTTTTCAATCAGGATTTATGGTGGTGGTTAATTAAAAAATATAGATAGATAGATAGATAGA
>LVVV01432236.1:0-14705 GCA_001676325.1 Amphinemura sulcicollis
CCGCCGCCGCCGCCGCCGCAGCAGCCGCCGCCGCCGCCGCAGCCGCCGCCGCCGCCTGCTTCTACCTGGTCTCTGCCAACATACGTCTCACAGTTTAGTCTTCAGGTAGCGGCCAGTGAAGGTGGTCGCAGTTCTAGCCGACTGCACTTCCACGGCGTATTCGCTGGACATCATCGGGATTTGGTAAATTTTTGCGATTGTGAGGTGTGCAAGTGATCTTAGATCTATTGGAGACAAGTGCCGAGTACATGACAAGTGATTTCAATTCGTTTTTACGCCTATAAATATGAACATTATATACACAAACGGTACAGTGGGAATGCTGAAACATACGATGCCTACCTGAAAGCTGTTTAGACTTTAAAAACAGATGACATTTTATAAGAAATCATTTCGATCGTTTTTATGAAGTATCTGTGTGGACATTGAAGTACGATTTCGTTTTTGTTGCTGTTTGCTATCGATTTTTCCGTCTGTTTACCAGTCAAACTTGCGGGCGACAGCGACGCGTTAGACGTTTATCTGTACAAGGATTACTCGTCGCTCGTGTGAATATTTCGAAAATGTGAATTCGACAGCGCATTTTGGATCTAGTTTTGCGTGGTTTTCGAGACGTTGCGTAAAGGAATATCGGTACGTAAGATCGGTACGTAAGATCAGCACGTAAGATCGGTATCGGTATCGGTATCGGTGCCGGACCGGGTGAGACAGCCCTACAGTACTGACAGATGGTTCACTAGATTGAAACGAAAGAACAGATTCGACTGCCAGTCGAAATTTGCTTCGAGAGCTCCAGAAATCTGTGTCTACATGCGTGATGTGCTCCTTGAATAGTTGAATAACATTATCATACAAAAAACGTATTGTGAATTTGAAAAGAACGTTTTTTGATCATATCCAGTAAAAATAGGAGGTTTTTTCTGTTCACTATCACTGTGACCGACTACAAGACGAAAGTAAATTAAAATCAAAGTGTTATCGAATGTCTAGGACAGAGTGGAGCGACAAATTTGTTTGGCAAGTGTGCAGCGTACTGAAATCAGCCGATTTTTATACATGTCTGGAATAGAACTGTGATATGCAAAAATACGAGAACACACATTTAAAAGAAGTTCCAAGTGTAGAGGTAAATAGTTGCAAGACTGCATAGCAAAGCGAGCAGACAAATTTCGGTGACATTCGCGGTTGTAATCTCTAATTGCCTCTGACATTTACCAACAATTAGTAGACTGGATTTTCACCAACACCAGTACCTCGAGCTACCCGTGCAGATAACAGCAAACATTCTCTTTGTCTCCGAAAAACTACACACACAATTCTTTATTGAAAAGAATTTGAAGAATTTCCCGTCTGGTTTTACGGTCAGTTTTCTTCGATATTTGCACCACTGCTGCGATGGGCGCTGTTGTTTCGACTCACCACGACGTTTAGGGGACAATTATCACGCCGTTTAGCCACTCATTTCGCCTCAGTGTGCTAATCACTCACTGAATAGCCATTAGCGGAAAATAGCTACATTGTTGCGTTGCCGCTCCTTGCTCCTAACTGCGCTATTAGCATGTGTGAGAAATTTTCTTGATGCCGTCAAACGCACAAAGTGACGAACATTTTTCGGCTATGTTATAAAATATATTATTGTCATCTCTCTGCGAGCAACGAGTTGTTTGCGCCTGTCGTAAAGCCGCAACGCTCTCGCCTGTGACACGTTGGACAAGCC
Source organism: Amphinemura sulcicollis (assembly GCA_001676325.1). Classification (NCBI taxonomy): domain Eukaryota; kingdom Metazoa; phylum Arthropoda; class Insecta; order Plecoptera; family Nemouridae; genus Amphinemura; species Amphinemura sulcicollis. The sequence continues at coordinate 1,718 of LVVV01432236.1, forward strand.
GAGTGTCAATTGGAGGCCCAACAAGAACTCGATTGTTTTAACAAATTAGCGACAAGTGGCGATTGTTTGACATTCAGGTGTTCCTTGTTCGCGGTGTGTGCAGAGCGAGCTCGAGGCAAACAAATCGGACATCGGCTAAGCAAACTGCGAGAAGACGACAGCGGCAACGACGACGACGACGACTACTACGACGACAACGTCCTGCATCGATAGACTTCCTTCGACTACCGAGCAAACAAAACCTAGACACATCCGAACATCGTTCGCAAGAAGTCACTCTATTTCATTCTCCTGGAAATACACATTTTCCGCAACGCATTCCCAAGTGACTTCGGAAAACCAACAAGACGTTTCCTGTACTCCTTCCCAAATCGTCCTCAACAACTCTCTCTCCCCTCTCCCCAACACTTACATAAATGTTTAAGCGTTCTGGTAGCAGCTCTTGTCTTTCCACTCGAAAATGCCCGACGACTTCCAGTTGAAGATGTGCGAGCTTTTCGAGAGTGATACGAACCACAAGCGACGACGCAACAAGGCGCACCTGATGCTATCCATCATGCTGAATTCGTGGCCATATCACCCCAACATGAAGAGCTACAAGGACCACGACCTGCCCACGCATGTAGCGCCCAGTTCGCCCATTCGGAGGGTCTGTCTTCTCACCACCCTTCTCGCCTTCATCATCGGCATCCTCGTCGGCGTGTTCATACCCCTCTATTTGATTCCCTTGCGGACAACACCACCCAAAATGGTGCTACTTCAAAATGCAAGCGTGTTTTATACCCACAGAGAGAACTACAACGTTAGTGAGACCGTGTTGAAAAGTGAATCAATACCCCATGTAGATTTCCCGAGTGTGTCGTTCGTAGCGAAAGCTGTGATTATGCCAGATCTCTTGCGGAAAAGGCTGTATGGAGAGGACGTTATTCGGTTGGGTGGCGTCGCTGACCCCGACGCCGACACCGACGCCGACGCCGACCTGGACGTGGTGACAAACGGAGTCTACTGGGACGCGAGGGTCGAGAATCTACTGCCGCAAGGGTTCGCCAACAACGACAGCGTCGTGTGGAGGCGATTTGCTCGACACACCCCTGTGATCAAAGTCGAGGAGGGCTGTGGTCGCATGCAAAACCGCCTTCTCACCTTTGAAGATGGCACCAAGAGCTGCTGTCGGTACAGACAAAACACGGACCAAATACAAGGCGAGTTGTTTAGTTATTACTTAGGGACATTGTTGAAGCTTAGAAACCTGGCTCCTAGCAGCTTGGCGCTTGTGAAGTTAAGTAGTCCTTTGTTTAATAAAGTGAAGCCGCAATTGAATCTTGCTCAATGGGCTGAAGACAGGGCAGTCGTGTTGACCAAGTTTGTCAGCAAGCTGGAGCCGGCCAACATCCCGGCTGGTTTGAGGAAGAACGGAAGGCGGCTACATCCACCTGACGTGGAACACAGCTCCAAGGAGGAGCTTATCGAGTTGGTGCAGTGGTCGGATCTGATCATCTTCGATTACCTCACCGCCAACTTGGACAGGGTTGTCAACAATCTGTACAACCAGCAGTGGAATGCAGCCATGATGGATAGTCCTGCTCACAATTTGGCAAGGGACCCCACCACAGGCTTGCTGGTATTCTTTGACAATGAGAGTGGCCTGCTCCATGGCTATCGACTGTTGGACAAGTATGAGCATTATCATATTGCACTTCTCGATGCACTCTGTGTGTTCAGGAAGAGCACTGCAGACGTGATCAAACAGCTCCACATGGATAAGAACGTTGGAGATTTGATCCAAGAACTATTCAAAAGCTACGACCCAGAGTTCAAAGAGGTTTTGCCAACTTTGCCTGAGAAGAGCGTCAAGATATTAAATGAGAGAATTGATAGGGTTTACGATCAGATCACGATGTGTGAAAGGGACTATCCGAAACAGACGTGAGTTTTAGGCATTTTCGTTTAGAAATTGCACTAATTAAGCTTGGAAAATATGATAATGTAATTGCCTAGCAGCGTCAACTATTTGACAAAGCGACTGCGGCATAAATTCGCCGGAATAATCTGCAGAACTGATCACTTGAGCCCTTGTGCATGCACATTTATTGTTTGGATATTTTTTCACTTGCCCAAACGATAAATGGCCACCCCCCAGAAGGCGCAGATCGAACTGCCTGCTATAAAACCATCCTTTACGAGTTACATTATGTATATTTTCCAAGCTTGATGAGGGGTTAATTCGAGTCAACCAAATTTTTCTGGTCAGAAAAGAGTGAACTTGACAAAGCTTTTCGCGACGCTGCGACGGGTCACGGTTGCGTCTGTCCAAGTGACAGAGCTAACACAGGTCTGGCAGGACAGACAGCAACACTATTGTTTACTCACTTCTTTGCTCGAGCAGTTTTGCCGAAAGCTTTGTTGACGCTCGTGAGGCGAAATGGTTTACATAGATGCTATTAATTTATTTAATATGTAATTATTTAATACGTAATTTTAAAAAATGTTTACACTAAAATATAATAATATTAAATGAGGGCTATATAATGTCGAGATAAAAGTCGAATCGAAAGAGATCGTAGAGTGATGAAGGCAAAAGTAGTTGTCGAGAAAACACATGTGACAAAACTAGATGTTAGTCAAAACGATTGGAGAAAAAACTGTTATTTGGTAAAGAACTTTAAAGAAAAATAAGAACTTTCGTAATAATTGAAACAAACTTTCAATATTTTTCCAGTCGAGCTAAAAATCCAAAGTGCTTTCAAAATGAGTGATATGATACATTTAAATTATTATTTAATCCTATATTTCAGTTGTTTATATTATTATTAAAATAGCAGGATTGAATCTTTGTTGGAAAGTGAATTCAACCAATTTCTGGACTCTGGAGCGATTCTTGTGTCTCATATGATGGTGTTCTCTTCTACAAGTGGGTTGTCTTTTCCACTGCAGAGCAATGTGTTTGATAATTGATAATTCGCAACACGTAAGGTGCAAAAGCTTCTTCAAATTTGATGGCTCGTCGTTGATCAATTGTTATCTCCGCGAAGGAGTTAATAACTGAATGTAAAAACCACGCTATCATAAAATTATAAATTAATAAACCTAATGGGTTTACTATCTCGTTGTATACCGGCTGATGATGATAAAATAGGAAATACCTACGATATTTTTTTATTGCGGCTATCAATTAATTATTGTTTTATGAAAATGTAAATAACTCTGTTTTTATTGTATATAATATAAAATATGTGATTCAATGAAATTGTTTTGGGTCTCTTTTCTTTAGTTTTGCACCAAAAACAAAAAAGATAAGTTCTCTAGCCATATCGCAACCTGCCATGTCAAATTCAAAAGTATGGCACGGTATACGGCTGGGCACGGGATGTAGAATCGGCCCAAGAAGTGCAATGCTGGCTAAGAAACGCCGTCGAGTTTCGTCGACCTATGAGGTGTTACTGGATCCGCGCCGATCCGCGCTCGCCTCGATCCGTCGCGTCCGAGGCTGCCAAGAATCGCAGATCCACCGATTCCAGCGACGATGCTTGTCACGATCGGTAAGTTTACTTTGTCTCATTCACCAACCTTACTTTGACGGGAATAACTGTATAGATTAACTGATTGGGACCATCTTTTATTTAAAAATTCGGGAACACGGCCCAAAGGAAATACAACCGTTCAGTTTTTAATGGACCTCCACTAGACAAAGCGAATAGCGTTAATTAATTTTAATGTAACAAAATAATTGACAACAATTTATTAACTAGGCGAATAAATTGTGCTCTGGTCGCCAATATGCGTAGTTCGAAAATAGTGTTCTAATCCAGAGCAACGGTGAATAAGAAGGCAGACGCCCAAATAACTCCAAGATAGGCCTGATTTACTTCGTTGTCAGGAAAACGTTGAAGCCGAAATGCAATTCCTACCCTGTTCTTTGAGGTGATGACACCAACACTTGCAAACGCTAAGACACCTTGTCCGAAGTGTATCGAGCGCATGTAAAAACTTTAAAAAAAGGACTCGTCTTAATATCACTCTTACCAACCGAACAATAAGTTAATTTGTCACCGAGGCGCCAAAATAGCCAATGTCCCAAACGGGACGTTTAGACAAAATGCATTGTTGACTGTCGTTGATTTGCATAGCGCGTCGTCCTCCTGGCTGAGACTTGTTAAGATACACACAAGTAAGTTGTCTATGTTTGTGTCATTCTGCCGCTTAGCATAATCTCCGGGCAAGCTCATTGGTGCATAATCCGTACTGGAGTCGGACTGCGCTGGCAGACGGGCTGCATTGCAGGGACAATGAAAGATTTAAATGAGATGTCAGTCGATATTATTGGTTAGACCTAATGCCTAATAGCTAGCTAAATGTCAGCGTACCTGTCGATTTGGAATCGAGTTCCACAGAAATCAGTGGCTATGGACAGGGTATCGCTTTTTGTAATTTTGCGACTGAGTATTTGTTAGAACATGAAGTGGACAGCGTATGTTTTGTTTTAATTTGTGAATCTCTAAGGATGAGTAAGGATTCTGACAAATACGTGCTACCCTACACAGTCATCTAATTTCCACACATATTTATAATTTGAATGTATAGTTAATATGCCTGAAGTTTAACTATTAAGAATTAATTTGCACTGAATTTGTATGCGATTGTCATGCATGTGAAAACGCAATGAAATAATTCCTATATTTCAATCAAGTAATGTGGTTGAGAAACTCAGCCTAATGATGCTTATTTTGCCTGCACCTAATGTTAAATCTTGATCAACTTCAGCTATCAAAATATTGTCGTCTTCCCCTTCATGAAAGAAGCCACGTTTCCTTTGTTATTTGATATTAAAATTTGAAAGTATGCCCGAATTAATAAAGTTAAGAAAATCATCAACCGGCATCTTGCTTCAGTCTCGCATGGCTTTTGAGTGACCTTTTAAATCTTGCGTTGGGCTCTCCACCTCCGTCAACAATCCATCATGTCATCGCGTTCAATTTTAGTTTCGTACATGAATGAGTGAAAAGTCTAAAGAGTTTACAATTTATCAACTTCAATTTCAATTTAATTATTTCATAGTCGTCATGTGTGTTTAGCCAGTGCCTCTGTTTGCAATCCTTTCATCTTGCTATACAACTCTCTGAATTATCATCTTTGATGACTGACAAAACTGTTGCTTTAGTATTTTATGTTTTAAATAATACCAAGATATTTAGTGAACAGTTATAAAGGTTAAGTGGCAAGTATACTGCTAAATTGCAAGGAGTTGAGGAATTTTGTTTGTACCGTGCGTCGAGCTCTCCGCGCTGTCTGACGGAAACTGATTACTGGCTGGCTGCAACATGTAGTAATTGCTCTAGGATTTTAACCAAAATTAAGAATAAATAATTAGTAAAACATTAAGGAAATGATCACTTGGCAATTTTACGGAACGCGCTTTTGAATTGTTTCAATTTTTTATATCCTGGGTTGAACTTTTGGCGGGCTCTTTGCCCACAGTAATTATTCTAATTAATGAAGGGCTAATTTTTTAAAGGTTATAATATGTTTATTTGATTTCTTATTTAAAATAAAGGTTTGAATTAATGATCGAAAACAGGAAAGGAGTCTCATTGTTTTTAAGAGCAAGGGATCAAGCTTTTTAGCCTAGCATTGAACTCTCCGCAGCGGCGCGCACTCAGTTCCTTCATCAATTTCATTTGCAAATAGCAACGGCGCGCTTTTCTGAGCCTGCACATTTTAAATAGGGCTCAATAGAAATGAGAAAATTTTACTACAAGTTATATGAAAGTAATTTTACTGAATTCCGTTTTCTTTTAATGCCCTTTCGATATTTTAGTACACTACTAAATTTTAATATTCAGTCATGAGAAATTTTTATCCTGGGTATGTGCATATTAAAATGGTGATAAATTAATTATTGAAAACTGTGTAAGTCTTTGGTAGTCAATTTCGTTTGACGTTCTTTATAGAAATACTCTAATTCCTTGCATCTAACCTCTTCATAAGGTCAAACTTTTAGCCAATATTCGAGTGCTCCTTCGTTCAACGGTGTTATCCAGTTATTAAAACCTGAAGAAACTCATCATCTTGAAATTTTCTGGTTGGATTTTCTGAATGCTCTCTCTGATCTTGCGTTGAAGTCTCTGTGCGCGTTTTCAGAAGACAGAACTGATTTAACGTCATTTGCAATCCTTACTTCAGTCCTCAACACGTTATTTCGGCGTACGGCGCTCGGAAAGGGAATTGAAATGGCGAATGAAAATTATGAGTAGTTAACGTCTGAAATAGCAAGGTGATTGCCGCGATTGCATGATTTGATATTCCGTACAGTCCATGCGCTTAGTGTACCGCACGCCGTACGCCGTACGCTGTACGCATGTGGACGATGGATAAATAATCTCAGAATAGCTTCACGTGAATTTACAAAAATCATCCGTGAAATTTGTATTTCAAGATTATCACCTGTTGCTGTGTTATTCGTTTCTCCAAAAATCTGTTCTATCTGTGCCGAGATCACTGCCTCTTCTCTACTAAAATTTTCATTTCTTGACATCGAAAAAAATGGGACAGCCATACACAAAAATTATCATTTTGTTTATTCTTAGTTTTCATAACAGATAATCGCACATAACTTCTAGCGGTTCTCACATAAATTGATAATGAAAAATTCAAAATTCCTTTAGGTACCTATTTTAACTCTAAAGACAAAAAAAAAGTGTTTTGTAGATGTTTTTTGTGAGATAACCTGAGAATATCCGAGCCAAAACTACAGTTAACTTCGACAAATAGTAGATTCGAGTTGTTTTACTGTCGTGTGGTACAGACTACAGACGGATTCAAGCGGAGGATGTACTTATCCCACTATCTGAGACGGACTGTAGAGTCCCTGCTATGCAGCCAGAGTTGGCTGTTATATATCAAACGGACCCATGCTGTTCGAGGCTCAGCTCACCTCTATAAAGCCATGCTGTTACGAGAATCAGGGGTGTCCACATGGCAACCAGCGTGCAACCAGCGTGCAACCAGCATGCACTTGTTCGTGGTCAGATACCTAAACCTATTGGAAATGCGATAACGAATTTAATTAATAGCAACTTGTTTTGGTATTGCTTCCTTGCTGGTTATAGATGCGCTCTGATTTCGTAATCGCTATTTGCAGTGTCACTTTATTTTGGATAACTTTCTTGGCACAATTTACCTATAATTTTGTTTAATAAAGAATTACTCAAAGAAGAATTGCTCATTGCATTTGACATTTTTTCTATCTATTTTACTTGAGCAATATTTAGAGGCTTGAGACAATTTGGATCCGATATCGGATTGTGCATGTACCTATAGTTGGCGCATCAAGCCCTGGACTCTGGAGGTGTAACTGAACGGCAAAGAAAACTTGCAGCTTGGCGTCGTTTTTGTACGACATCTGAACGATTTCAAGAGAAAAGGAACAAATAAGCATAACTATGTTCATTAAAAGCACACCGTTTATTAGTCATATTTCCAGGCTATTTGTTTGAGAACAATTCGCAATTGGTCTTACGAGCTTCGGTTTTCCTAGAATATTGCAGAAAAACAGAAAATGCCGGTTATATTAGCATTTTGTGTGGAGAAATGTACTGAAACCGATAAACCAGCCATGAAATTAATCGAAAACGAAGCAACAAAACAACGCGCAGAGCACTGTTTTATCCAAACATCTTTACGCATGTCATTTGCAGTAAATTTATTTTCAATATCTCTTTCAACCGTTAACCTTACTGCTATCGAGTATGGATGTGTTATTTTTAAAATGTCAAATGCATTGCTAGAATATTCTGTCTCCGCCCATACTTTAAGCATGTAAGCTTCATATGATTCATGCATCACAACTGTATCAATAAATTACAGAGTACAACAGCAACTATATGGGTATTGCAACATGTTTACTCTCGTACCTCTACGTAGATACTAGGTGTACGGTATGAAGCAGCGCAGAGAAATGCATAGGAATGAAAATAGTCAGTAATAATATACAAATAAAAAGTAAAAATAATCACTGTTCGTAGGTCGGTAGAAGATTGTTCAGTGTTGCCTATTACTATTACCTACTTTCACTTGAGATCGAATTTTTGGATGCATATGGTATTAGTTTCGTGTATAATAATTCAATTAAAACCATGTTAAACTAATGATAGGCTCCGTACAACTCATCGAAAGATACCCATCCTTTGTTTTTCTATTGTTTAGCTTTTATTGGCATAGTAAAACAATAAACTTTTGTGTAATAACAAATGCCTTCTTATTCAAAGTAATAAACTCGTAAATTCTTCTCTGACTCATTTCGATTATGTTAAATTTCCTGTTTTGGCGGCATCGTTTGACATACGCAGTTAGCCGCGTAAAATCACTTAGTCCTTAAAAACTTACCAAGTATTTTTGATTGCCTTTGTAGCGTTCTGTAAAGGCCATTGATTTAGACCATTTGTAAATTAGACAGTACTATCTGTTAGAAGTACAAGTGCATTACAGTAGGTACCTACTACATTTAAATCAATCAATGAGCAAGTAGCCCAGTGTATTGTATGTGTGCACAGCTCTACTGTTTATATTATGCACATTAGCTAGTATTAAAGGAAGAACAATGGACTAATATGATAAAAATATGCACACTTCGCCACTCCCAAGCAAAATACAAGAGCTAAGTAATTGTCATTTAGTCCGAAACATGTTTTACTTAGAGTAGTATATGACTCGACAGTCGACACAGAAGAAATTTTTTAAAAATCAATTTTCGTCGTGCCTTTGTTATTTGTATGCTATTCGCTTAAGGTGGTCTCGCTACTAATTTCCATCCTGATTCCGATGCCTATCACAAAAACTCGTTTACACTGGCGAGTACGGCCAAACCTTCGCTAAACCAATGTAATTGCACGTGGGAGCATTGAGGTAAGAAGCTATTTGTTGCTGTAACTGTAAGTCGCTGTAAATTGTTGAAACATGCTGTAAAATACGCTAAAAGGTGCTATTCGACGCTGTAATAACCTGTAGCATGCTGTAAGGTGCAATGAGAAGCAATAAGATGCCATAATATGACGCTGTAAGTCGCTGTAAGTTGCTGGAGCACGATGCTGAAAAGACGCTAAAAGGTGATATTCGCCGCTGTAATATCCTGTAACTTGCTGTAAGAAGCAGTAAAATGCCATACATTGTTGTAAGATACTGTAATAGACTCTAAAAGATAATGCTAAATGCCCTTAGGTCCTGTAAGATACATTGATTTGTTGTAAATAGCTGAAATAGCTATTGGATGCTCTAAACGACACTTTAAGATACTTCATTATGCTGTAGTACGTTGCAAGTACCTATTGTACGCTGTAAGATTTGTAAAACGCTTTAAGACACCCGTAAGATGCCATAAGACTGTAAGACCCTGTTAGATGTTGCAAGAAGCTGCAAGACGCTGCAAGACGCTGCAATATGCTCTAAGATGTTGTGAGACGTTGTAAGAAACCCGTAAGATGCTGTAAGTGACGCTGGAAGACGCTGGAAGACGCTGTCAGATGCTGCAAGACTCTACAAGAGGCTGTAATACGCTGCAATACACCACAATACACTGTAAGAGGCTACATTACGCTGCAATACACAGCAATACACTGCCTTACACTGTAAGATGCGGTAAGACACATGTAAGATGCCGTAAAACGTTCTAAGACACCTGTAAGACGCTTTACGTGACGTTGCAAGATACTGTGCTTACGCTGCAGTGGGAAGTTATCCGTGCACAGACACAGCAGATGCCATTTCCGATTGTCACGTGGTTCCAGCTCGAAAATGCCAGCTAGCCACTAAGTGACAAGTGCTTGCAGGTTTACGAAATGGCGTCCGGCATCCATCTACCATTGACAACGCGTGATGCTGATGGGCCGAGGGGCGTAACCAGCAGTGAGGCGATGTACCTATCCATATAATTATAGGAAATGATGGTTTCTGTTACCTACCGTCTTACCGAACGAGGCGTCTACCAGACTAATTCCTTACTCATTGTCGTCCAACTCCTGGACACACCCCTGTGTTTATCAGAGGAGAGTGGGGTCGTTGATGGGCTTCTGGCCAGCCTGGTCTTTCTCAATGGGCTAGCTTCACGCAAGATGTCTTCAGGGCGAAAGACCTCGCGGCGATATAATTGCTCCATTCGCTTAAAATGTTGCTTGAGTGGTTCAGAAGTTAAGAGATAAATCAAGTAATTGTGATGTTATATATTGTGTAATTAATTTGAGAGAGTGCACGTGAATTCATGATTTTTTCTTGCGTGGGAGTCGATTGATTTATCTTTGATAGCCCCAGAGGAGTGATCTTCTATGGTAAAATTTAGGCTCAGTGTAATTAGTTAGGCGCTATAAAACGATTCCTCGCATACTTTGTTCTAACATTTACTGTAGGTATAAGGAACGATCATAATTCTAAATTTCAAATCGTTTCTCTAAAATGGTGGCAAGAAAACGTCCACAGATGTCCAAAAGAATGTGCAGAATGCGGTTTTTTAAATGGGAACTACCCTCTCTGTCGTCTCTGAGCTGAGCGCCTCCACCCTTGAAACTTGAAAGTGCTGACCCCTCGTCCCAGGAGGCCCGGTGAGATTGGCTTGATCGAGTTAGAGTCTCGGAAATCCGAAATAGGTACGCATTGCAGCCCGTCGGTTCAGTCAACTTCTCAACGGGACTATACAGTCGGATGGCGACAGCGAGAGTACTTCTCCAGCTGAGAGCACCCCCTACTGTTGAGGGATGCCGAGGGCCTTTGCAAGCAAAAGCCCCCTTCAGATAAAGACAATGGCCAATGGGCCCCATTGGGGCATTCGCTCGCAAACCTAGCATTCATAGTCCTTGCAGAAATTAAACCCTGACTCTGAACTTTACTGTAAATGTTCGAAACCGACCACTATTTATTCTTTTTTACATGCTTTGTGATTGTGTACGTAATTCAATTGATCTTCAAAAATTGTTTATTGTTATGTTATTTTTCAGTCATTGACAGAGTTAATGTATGTGCGTGGCTGCATGGACCATTCGATGATCGCCAAAACACAAAAAAAAAAAATCGTAGAAAAATCGTCAAGCTTTGTCAATTCTTTCGACAGGTAAGTGAAGATATAATCCCGTATAGTGGAGATTGTGGAAATTTGGAGATAGTGGTGGTAGTGGAGATAGTGGTGATAGTGGCAACGTGGCGATAGTGGCGTCACTGGCGATAGTGGCAAGGTAAATGACCGGTGCGGGCCATGCCGAATGAAGACGGCCTGTGAAATGTGGATGCAGGAAAATCCTTTGCTTTATGGCAAAGCTGGATTCGATTCATGAGAATATCGGTTGGAATTCTTTTTACATCTTCAACAATCATACAAAGGATAGTGCTTAAGAAATATATTTTCATTTTCTTGTCTTATGATGAGATGAAGTTACGATGACCAGCTTCCTTTTGGATGAACTCATGGTATAGAAAAATACGACATTTTTGCTTACATTATAGTAATCCCAATCCCTGATGAAATCCAATCAGAGTAAATCACCAAACGCGTTTCATTTACAAGGTATTAAACTAAAAAATAAAACGATAAACATTTATTTCTTCGTTTTTATCGAAACAGTTATAAAAAGTTATATAAAAATCAATTTAGTTTCGAATTTTGTTGGCTGTTGTTCGCCCCCAAGTTCCCATGGATCGTCTATTGTAACCTTCCGATTCCGAGTCTCAGCAAGTCAGCTCTCATTGACAGCCTGTTGATTGGCACTTTAATTAGCTGCTCAATTAACCAAGCCACAGCGTGACTAACTGTGGCTCAGTGCTGTTCAACAGCAGCAGCACCAGCAGCAGCACCAGCAGCAACACCAGCCTTTACCGGCTCCCGGCGAGTCGGCGAGGAAGCCTGGCTTCTGTTCATTCAAGACCTCGTACCTTTGCTCGAACCCTCTGCAGCGCATGCACTCACACATTCACAAGTCAATGTGTCTGTGCCGGTGTCGGTGTCGGTGTCGGGATATCTAAAAAAGCATGAATCTATTATAAGAAAACTTCATAATTCAGAAATATCTTGGACATGGTTTGCATGCACCATCATGTAACACTGGTAGTGTTCAAGCAGATCATGCTATTTTTCCTAAATATCAACACTTGGGGCTCTATTTCTGAGTGGGTAGTGAAAACAAGTCATAGGAATTGGGGTGGTTCAGAATCAGAACCATGTTCATGCCCCTCCAAAGGGTGGCTTTGTTCCAGAATAATAAACCTACATGAACCCGAATCGGAATAAAACCATTGCCTTGGGTGCAAGTGAATAGAAATAAAATATGGCTCCATATTTGAGCAAAGACTGATTTCATTTGATCCTCAAAATGACAGGCAAATATCACTGAATAACCATCAATCATCTGGAATTCCGACTGTTCTCCACACTAGGGCTCCTGTCCACACGTAAGAGACATTTTTGTTTACCCTGAACAGAGCCAATTACAGACTTGTGTTTATACCGGAACAAATAGGTCATAATATGCAATATGAAGAATTTCTCTTTATTCTTATTCAGCTTCCACTTTATAGTCTTCTTACAAGTTATTTTGGAAGTGGAAGAATTTCGAAATTCACATCCGTTGCAAATCCAAAACTCCCTGAAACCCCCATTTAAAAAGATGAGTGTAAATGGACGTTCGGATCTTACTTTTGAAGGTCTCACAGAAATTGACGCTCATTTAAAACAAATTCTTTTCTTTCTGTGAATCATTTCGTAGACACAAATATATACTCATCAATAGACAATTGGCAATTCCTGTTAACTCATTTAGTTAAAAATTGTAAGAATGGTAAATTTATATGCATTTGTGTTCCATCAATGTTCTAACAAACATTGCATGCTCTGCATAAAGAAACGAAGTTTAGTCGCGCGTACGACAAAGACGACGTACTTTCGGCAGAATTGCGATCCTCTTCACCCCACACCACTGCTCTCCTTCCCACCTCCCTATCCAACCCCCCCCCCCCC
>LVVV01432237.1:0-14731 GCA_001676325.1 Amphinemura sulcicollis
CCCAGGTTCGATCCTGGAGGCCAGCTATCCTGGTTGTGGTTTTTCCGTGATTTCCCACAACTAATTCAGGCAATAGCTGGGATAGTTCCTCCACCAATTGGGCACGGCCGCCTCCTTACCCCTTCCTCACTTATTCCCAGCCCCACCTGACAAACCGAAAAGCTTAGAAGCTCGTGTGGCTTCCCTCTACCAAAAAAAAATTAAATTAAAAAAATTGGTTTCTGTTCTGTTGCCGCAAAGCGAGCCGAGCGAAATCTCCAAAAACACATAGGTACCCCAGAAAAAAGTCCTTTGTGAGTGTGTTTGTTTTTTCGTTTGTGTTTCTGTCTGTTCGCGCTCTACCGGCAAAATGCCTGCACCGATTAGAACCAAATTTGGAGGGCAAATATTTGTGTTCTCAACTTGAACCCATTTTGATTTTTTAGTAAAATCGACCCAACCAATTTTGTATAAACCGATTTTTACGAAATTTTTTGATTTTTTCAAAACTTCAAAAGGCGATAAAATTTAAAGTTTTAAACCGAAATGGACCAAAATTGGCACACCTTGTAAAGATGTACTGTGACTGATAATTCGAGGTTGGTAGGTTTAACCTTACTTGTTTAATTAGAGATTTTTAGTGGTTTTAAGTCGATTTTGTGCCTTTTTCAACAATTGACAGCAAATTTTTAGCATATTCTGCTCTTTGCATTGCCCAGCTACACTTATCTCCAACTACAACTATCGCTAAGCTAATCTACAACGCAACACTAATTGCGTTTGCGGAGCCTAGTGGTTTAATGAAACCACTATTGAAAAACCTACTTCGGAAATCACCATTGTCCGGCACCATTATTTCCTAAAACGCGTAGATTTTCACCAAAACTTGCCCAGAGTTCAACATTTTTTCAGGGCTGTTCCCCCAAAGCCCCCAGTGTCTGTCTCTTTCAGCCCTATAGCCTTTTCTGTCTGAAAGTATGGCAAAAGCTCCATGGTTCATCTTCACGTAGCGCCTCTAAAAATCTAAACTGAACGAGATCAAGCTTGAAATATTTTAGGACTACATCACACTCATTTCCACTTGTGCTCGCCCAACAAATGCAATCTCTGCATTCTAACTCCGAATATGACATACTCTAATAAATCTAATTCAGCGTTTTCGAACTTAAACACACAAGCAAAAGCAAATGTTGATGTAATAAGCAGGCAGCCGCCGTCGCGCATGCTGTTTTGTGGCAGAGTCGGCTGACACTTGAGCATCGTCCTAAATTTTAGTTTTATACTTTAAATTTATTTTGTCTCGTCTCCCTTCGTTGGGCAACGGCCAGACGCACTAAGAAATTGATTAGGTTAATTTTAACAGACGAAACTGTAAGTCACTGGATCATTAATTAATAGAAGTTGAAATTAAATAGAAGAGTATTAAAGTAAGTGCATCAAAATCCTGGCAAGTTTTTCACTGCAAGTGAATGTTTTCATCTTTTGGTTATAACGCTCTTCCGAGTTTTCTAAAAGAAATTGACTAACACAATGTCAATGTCTAAAATGGCTGTAGTAAAAATACTAATTGGAAAGTTGGAAATTGAGGTTTAATTCCCCCCCCCCCCCCCCCCCAACCAACTGTTAACCATGGGGTGGGTGGGTTTATGAGCCAAATAGAAATTGCTCGAAAGGCTCAGGCTGTCACTTTTCTGGCTCAATTGCTCTGTGTGGCACATGTCAGCCATTTGTTTAGGACTCGACCAGCTAACATATACCGTTCTGAAAGCCCACCTTAATTGGTGATTTCTATTCACAATGGTTTCAGTGAATCAAGCAGACTCGCATAAAAAATTCGTCAGATAACTAAATGAAACTAATGGCATCCCGGTCTCTCGCTCAAACCAATCCGAGCACAGAAAATTGTAAAAAAAAATCTGATCAGGATTTGGAACCGTAGCCGTTTTGGCTGAATATAATTTCATGCCAGGCCATAGAGGCATGCCTTAGAACGTCAATGAATATGACTGGGTTATGTGTAAGTGAGGAATGACGACTGATGAGTAATCTAGAACTCATTGGATAAATCTCCCTTTCGTAGGATGGTAAAACTCGAACAATGTTCCGTTATTGCACTATACAAGGTTGGACCTGCATGAAGTGTGCAGATAATTAAATGCTTCTTTCTGCTAATCGCTAGGCCAACAACCAGGTTAACAGATCATTTGAAGGGCGGCACAATTTGAACGGAGAACATTAACGGAGTCCATTAAAAATGTGAGCCAAACCAAGAGAATATATGTATTAAATTCAACACTTAGAAAGGCTAAACTATAAGAATTGCATTTTTAAAACAATCAGGAGACTGGCTATCTGCCAATGTGTAAAGCCAAATATATTTATCTCTAAACAATGTCAATAAAAACCATACGCAAAAAAGGATTTAAAAGCGTTTGTCTGTGTAGGTACACGTAACAAGATCGATACGCACTCCCGGGCCGTAAAAGACCTGCACACCTACCTTAAAAAACAAAATTTGACCATGTCTTATTACTATTGTCATTATATTTGGGTGTGTTTGATTGATGTAAAAAAAACAGTTGAAAATTTCTGGATCTCTGAAACCAGCTGATACCAGAGGCTTGCTAATAAATTAACAAAAATGGCTTTTGCAAAGAGGCTCAAAGACTGTACTGAGCAAACGGGCAGCCTAGGTCACATACACTTGTAAGAAAACGATATCTACACTGAAATCCTGGGCAAAACAAGGGCTATTTGGTTAACCCTTACAGTGATTCGATTCTAACTACACACATACAGGACGATTTTGACAGTAACAAAATTGATCGCTCACCGAAGAAAAGGACTGCAAGAAATGATCGACTTGACACCTGGTTTTTATTCGTGCAGTCTCCCAGCCGCCGTACAGCTGAAATCCGCAGTCAAATCGCAAAACAACAGACTGTCACATATCAGACCGAACAACACACCTATGACAACCTCCATTATTACCAATCAGTTTGCTCGATCGCAATTGGTCCGAGTTTGGACTATTCTACTACTCGCCGCTGCTACCCACTCAAGTGTGACTACCAACTGCATATTTTGTAGGCGGGGTGGCAGAGAGTTTTGCAACAATACATCAGTGCATTTATGTGTTATAAAATTCATGAGAACAGACTTTAATGTTTAAAAACTCTTTACGCTCTTAAAGGATTGTAAAAAATCTAGCTCTAGGTTCCAACTAGAGAAATAAATTTGTTTCATCACCCTAATATAACAAATATTAATGTGTAATGGTTGGTAGAAATGATAAACTCTTAGGGTTGGTACTTGTCAGTTATGGTTGTGGTAGAAGATTATGTTTTCTTTTGTAAGCTTATCTTATAATAATATAGCAGTGCTTGTACTTAGCATTACTCATTTATAACTTGCGAGTCGGAATTCGCATTCAATCCATTATGATAGTTTTTTAAAACTGGTAGAACTATATTTTAGAGAGCGTGGTTAGCTGAAGGGATTGTGACATGGAATATGGACTCTGCTAGATTCTGTGGCCTATTAGCACAGAATAATCTTTGATTATAGATATAATTACCGACGGTATGATGGATAGTCGATAAATATCTTTGCACAAAATCTGTCTTAAGCCCTGGGTTTTAACTTTGCAGAGCAAATTCTCACAATGGGGTGTGTATCTAGCAAAAGGGACATCAACGATCTCCACCCGAATGTTTTTCAGGTAATACATCGATGCAACCTGTTTTCTCTGGTCCAAAATTAGTCTCATATTATTTAGTAAGCCTTTGGTGTTGCTTTTCTTCTTAATAAGCACTGCTATTGTGATTTTGAGACTCTTTTTTACGACTCATAAAGATGTTTTAAGAAAAGGAGATGCCGCACAGAACTTGCTGTGAAATAGGAAAAGTGAACTGCTACAGAGTAGATTTGGGGCATAAAGTTTGGCAAACGCCTTCTTCTCCATCTCCAACATCTTTCTCAAAAAGTTAAACTTCAAGCATAATCATTGCCTCAAACTTACTGTCTGTCACAGATCATTACTTTTCACATTTCACAGTAAAGTATAATACAACCTGTCTTCTTCATCACATCATCCTTTTCATTATTAATCCAGCGTTTCTTATTAGTATTTGACGTAGTAGTTTGTTCTCAATCTGTATGCTTGAGTTTTGTTGACAGTTTCTTTTATTAACATCTAGATGGCAACTCCCACTATATCGTGAAAATTAAGAGAACGCATGGATGTATTTAGCAATTTTTTAAGCAAATAATTTAATCATAATATCTTCATGGTTGAAGGCTATGCAGTGTTACTTAAGACAGTCTTAGCTCAAGCACCTTTTCTGAAGGAGATAAGTACCTACTGTTATTAAGTTTTTTCTTTGTATGCCAGGTGATGAATGTTGACCAGCTTGGAAATCGTATCAGTCCTGGCCGGCTGGAGATCACCGAGACTGACTTAGTGTTTTATCAACGAAAGAAATCGCCCATTATGTGGCCTCTCCGACGATTACGTCGGTACGGTTACGAAGGAGAACTGTTCAGCTTTGAGTCAGGTCGACGATGTCCCACAGGACCTGGCATCTATGCTTTTCACTGCCTTCGAGCTGAAGGACTATTCAACCTGGTGCAAGCAAATATCCAAGTTCGAAATGTGGTCGGTGAAGATGGCATAGTTCGAGAATTTCCTTCCATTGGCCCAATGAGAGTCAACGCCATTAACGATGCCAACTATCTCGAGCCAGTCATACGCACTCGTGTTCCTCAGAACATTCCATTAGTGGCCGAAGGCAGACGACCTGAGAGGCGATTGGGAAGTATTGGAAGTAGCAATGGTCCGACTAGTCCACAAGGAACGGCATCCCCATCTCCCCCTGCCTTCAGTGCATCTGCTTTCCTCCCATTGGCACCTCCACCCCCAACCGAGGAGCAAATGGAAGCCAATGCATCTGCTCTTCTACCCCTCGTTGCAAGTGAATCGAACAATAACAAACCAGTTATCTTGTCAAACTATGTGAACAGTCCAAGTGCTTTATCACAAGACAGTGTTGAATCATTGCCTCCACTCGCAACAAATGAAGAGGACTTGACACCATCGCCACCACCTCAAGCTTCATATGTCAACATTGAGCTTGGTACTCCTGGGTCTCCTTTATTTACAAGTGAAGAAGACTCAAACTATGCCAGGCTGGAAGTTGGCTCTGAGCCACAATCGTCTCGGCTGTACATGAACGTTGTCCCGCGGACGGACGCACCTTTGTCATTTGTCGGTGTTCCAGTGATGAGAGTACCTGAAAGACAATGTGAAGAACCCCGCCATGTCTATGCTAATTTAGAACCAAGCGAAATAGAAATCGCAAGGAGCTGTCTTCCTAAACGGCATTCAGGAGAAAGACCTCCTCCGCCATTGCCAACGTCTGTTTGTGCTCATTCCCCTCTTTCACCCACGGGAGTTTCAAGGCAGGTAAACTACATCATCCTAGATCTAGACAAAAGCAAAAAGGAACCCCCTGCAGAGGCATCCCAGCCAGTGACAAATGTGGCCAACGCTACGGCTGCACCTCCAACTCTGGAACTGCCAAGCAAAGCTGCCGAAGGTTATGCATTGATAGACTTCAATAAAACAGTGGCACTCTCTCATTCTGTCAATCCTAATGTTGACAATGACAGTGAGGGCTCTAGAAAAACTAGGCACAATTCCACTGTAAATGATTTAGCCCTAGCTCTTTCGTTTGACTGAGAGGCACACTGACAGAATACGTATTTACGCAAGGTGAACAAGACTACTGATGATAGTAGCACACGTTCCGAAATTTCGGTGTGTTCCATCTGTTCCTGGTTTTTGGGTGTGTACGCCAAGCAGCTCTCTTGTCGTTTTGGCTTTGCTCCAGTCGATTTTACCATACTAAATATCCGGAGCAAAGTTCGGCAGTCGTTGGTTCGGATTTGAAGAAAGCCTGCCAGCATCACTGCTTCATTGGATAGCCAAAGTTATTCAATGATGTCTCCTGTATAAGGGCAGTTCAATTTTTAATGAAATATTACTGTTTCCTTGTGGCCCTTAGTTATGAATTTTGAGGCAAAATAAAACATTCTTGCATTGATAGAGCCCCCAGCAGTAATGATCAGATTAGACCTTTTTTGACATGAGTGCTTAAAAAAACATGGCCTAGAAGCTCATTTGCAATACCTATCACTGAGGAAGAGTATTTTTGAATACAAACAACATTTGTGGGTGCTAGGTGTAGAAATCACCCATGTTGTTTTTCTGTGACACCAAAAAAACTGGAGAAATGCTTAGATTATTTTTCAAGGGGCTGTAGTGAGACAAGATTCTTTTAGTATGCCTGCAAATTCATAACTAGGAATAATAAAAACTATGAATTTGTAAGCAGTAAAATTTTGGAAAAATATGTAATTGCCCACTCAGGCTTTTCTGAAGAGTGAAATTACCAAAGATTTTTTTAGAATTATCTTGTGGAGGAGTCTACTTTCCACACTGTAAAACAACGCACAAAATGATAAATTGTCTTTTAACAAAGCAATGGCCTAATTAATTACTCTATTAGATATAGTATCAATGATATTATTAGTACCTACATGTAATACAAGCAACGGGTAAATTACCAACCAAGCTTTGTGTATGTTGAATGTAGGCTAAACCCTGAAAGTTACATGCTTTACAACTGAATGTACCATATTTTTATTTGTATTCAAATATAATATCTTACCATTAATTTTATTCAAAGCAAAATGAATGCTCAAAAATTTAAAGATTTGAGATCACTGAATGTCTTTTGACTCCGTTTCATAGATATTTTTGTGGTTGTAGCACTGCTCATATTGCCACATGGATGTTCCACATGAAGATAATCGAGAGGTTTCATTTTGAATTAATGGCCTCACTGCCAAACTAACGCACATGCCAGTTGGTGCTGGTGCACCGGAATTGCGAAGTACCGCTGGGTCAGTAAAAACCTGCCAGTCTCTCAAGCTGGTGCACGTGCCAAGACCCCTTTTGGTATTTCTGTACCTGAATTTGTCTGTTCCTATAGCTCTGAACTCAAGATTTTGAATTCATATGCTATGATTGTAGCTGTCTTGTTGTCAATAAACCAAGGAAATTATCCTGTAATGTAATTGTGTGTTTGTATTGTTGCGAAAGTAACTTTTTTATCATTCACATCAAGTTAGGATCGCAGATTGTTCAACGTTCTGAATGCTAATAGCAAACTTTATTTTCTAAACACAATTCTTTTACACGTGTGCTCACAATCATTCAAATCTATCACAATAGGTGTTGGCACGTTCGAAACTTTCAGTAAACGCATGTTCCTATTTTTATCTTTTAAGTAAAGCACTTTATCCAATGCTATCATTTTGCCTACATTAAATCAGCGAGGTGGCTTATTCTTTGAAAGAAACTCTTCTCTGGCTGAATCAATTTCTTCTTTCGTTTGCCGATACATCGGTTTCTTCCCTTCTGCTGCGCCTCGCAACACATCAACAATTGCTTGGCGTTTCTTCTCTGCAATTGTTCTCGGCTCGATTGGTTGATTATTGGACAGCTTCTGTTGAAGGATAATAATACCTTTAACTCTACAGGGCAGTTTTATAAAATATCATTTTCATTTTTTATGCAACTTACAGTAGCCATTTTTTCCGGATCTGGGGTGACCATTTGCATCAAAACGTATCCAACTCCGCCAAAGACTCCACAATAAGCAATTGATTTCCACAAGGCCATATTTATATAATGCTCAGATTTTACCCTCTTTTTGCCAAGTCAAATGGTCAACTTCACGCGCCCTACTGGTTTCAGGCGATAGCTTCTCTCCTATTGAATAATATGCATCTAATGCCCAATTGTAGTTGTTATGCATGTACAACCTGAAATCTAAGAAATTCGGTTTCCAGATTAGTAAGGGATGGTATGGCCTTTTTGAATACTGATTAACTCAACACTGTCACTAATAATACTGCCAATGGCTCTGCCATTGAATTAAGGTTTTCTGCTTTAGGTTAGCTGGTGCCATGCTATTCCAGTCAAAATATGGAAATATCGCTTGCCGACCACCTATGGAAGTTGCTTATCCTAAAGACAAAATTAAAATACAAATTCTAAAACTGTTTGAAGCACACGATATCTTCTTTGAGAATAGAACTCCATGCTTTGAATTTACTTGTTTTGCTTTGTGCTTTCAACCTATTGATGATATTTAATTTAATTTAAACTACATATGCAATATAATTTCTTTAAATCGTGGAGCTCAATTATAACAAACCTTAAGATAATGACAAAGTAAATCGCTTAATATCTATCTTATATAACCCTCTGCTGTCAGCTGTGTATGCAAAGAAAATTTGGTACCTTTATTTTAGGAAAAGGAATGTACCTACCGCGAGAGGTGTTCATTCGATACCAAACGCCATACGACGCAGCAAAAAGAATAGCTTCTGCAACAAAAAGCACCTTAGCACCTCCGCGAATTAATCTTCTATGAAATGGTTTAGGGTGTTTTTGCAACATAATAATTGTGCCAATAATGTACCACCAGTACCACCACGCATTCCACGCCTGCGAGCGCGGCTCAACTACTCAACCAAAACTCCATGAACCTATTCGCACGGCAGCTCCGCGCACGTGCGTTCTTAAATCTATTCGCACGACGCACCCGTCCTAACAGCTGTTTTGCCGTCACTGGATGTCACTCTGTGACACTGACGTTTTTCACGAGTGGAGTATTTATATTTGCATCAGTTTTCATTGCTAGCGTTATTACAATTTTTCCACTGAGAATTTATATGAGTTCTCGCTTTAGAAATACTGTTGAAGCTCATTTCAAAGATATAATTGACTAGACTGCTGGCAATCATAAGAGGTCGGCATTATTTGAAGACACCATCATTGGGCACATATTTGGAATAAAAGTCTGTAATGATTATTACTGCCATCATCCAATGTTAACTTTCAGAAAGTTCTTGTACTGAGAAACGAAACACAGAAAATGTCTGAAAGTTTTGCTGGTGCCCGCACAAATTATGGGTCGATGGGAAACGCTGCAAACATTCTGCCGGATGTGGACTTTGCTGGCGATCCTGTGACTCCGGCAGAAATACTCAGCTTAAGCGAGAATGTCACCACCAACATTTATACAATTAATTCTAGTTGGAAAACTTTAGAGCAAGCTCTCAAGAGCATAAATACTGGGAGAGACAACCCAGGATTCAGGGATAAAGTGTAAGTAAAATTGCGGCTATCGAACGTACGTTACAATCCCCTGACACTTGTTCTGTAAATAATGTATGAATGTATCTTCAGTCATGTAACTCAGCTCAGCTGCAACCAGATAGTTTCCAAAACTACTCGGGACTTGCATAGACTTTCTTTGATTGTTCGGAAGGGGAACAAACAACAAAAGCTGCAAGCAGAGAAACTTACAAACGATTTCAAGGAAGCAGTGCAGTGTTATGGAAAATTCCAGAAGGTATGTCTATCACTGTTCATCAACCTATGATTTAGGGTTTCGTGAATGTAATTTGTGTTGTAATTTGTGATGGTCATAATAATTCTTGTAAGTAGGGATGCCATCATATACTTATTTTCACACCAGTCATTTGTAACTGGAAAATATCTGGGCCTGGATCATGTCATTTTTTTGTTAGAGAATATGTCACTCGTTGCCTCCAGCATTTCTACCTGAAAAACGAAGTTGGCCATACTTTTATTGCGCTGTTGCCCCGTTATCTCGGAGATAACGAGTGACATCTCTAACAAAAAATTGCATGATCCCCACCCAGGTTTCCAAAAAAATAAGTACCTAGGTATATATTGGATAGGTACATATTTATGATTATTTAATTTTTCACAACTTTTATATATTTATTTATAATTAAACAAGGTTTTTGGAAATAACTTAATCTATATAGTTTCATTAGATTTCCAGAGTTTTGGTCAGATTTGACTGACCAAAAACAGATTACCAGAAATGCATTTCAAAACATAGAAAACAAAGCAGCTAGATGGTAGAGACGTTAATCGTAGTTGATAAGACTGTCCTGGCACTACTTCTTGCCACAGGGCCTGCGTTCTCAGGATTACTAGGAACGTGGACTGATTCGTTGCTGATCCGTATTGGCAATTTTGGCAAAAGTTCAGTTCATTCCAAAACTTTGGAAAGCTAATAAAACCATTTAAGTCTTTTCCAAAAACCATGTTCCAAAGTTACCTATACAATTCATATCCTCTATAATAGAGAGCAAGTTTATCGGCATGTTTCTGGGAATATTGAAGTCGTGTGCATTTCTACAGTTTTTTGTAGTGTACGAATATAGTACAAAAAAGTCTTCAGTGGGATAATCCATTGGCAGCAGCAGCTTGTCGGCACACTCCCTAAAGTGGTTAAAAAAGGTTTAACCTTTGAAAGTGGACAAAAAAGAGCTAATTGAAGGTTTTAAAACTTTATATGGGCATAAAATTACCTGTCTATCAACACACAGAAAATGACAGGCCAGATTTGAAATTTGCAATTGAATATGGCTGTTCTATAAATAGGCCTAAGAGCCATTGCAAAAATAAAAAAAATAATATTTCTTGCACAACTAGGCAAGAGAACCCACTGGCAGTGCTTTGGATTTGGCACAGGCATTTGTACCCGCTAAAACAATACATGGTCGCAATATGATTGCATGCGATTAATCAGTTGTAATCTTGTAAGTTGCTCCCCAAAAATATTTTTATCTGAGTTTGCTTTTGAAGCAATACAACCATAAAAGTATTTCTAATATAATATTTTTTAAATACTTTTGATCATCTTTATAGTTTGTGGTTTTCTATGCAGAAAGTTGCCGACGAAATGAAAGTGGGCTTACTAAAACGCCGTGCCTCCAAATCTCCAAGCATAAATGATGACGAAGAGGAGGAACTCATTCAGAAGCAGCAGCAAATTGCTGCCCAAAAGTCTTTGCAGCAGGAACTTGAATTTGAACAGGGACTGTTGATAGAGCGCGAGCATCGAATCCAACAAATTGAAGGAGATATCCTCGATATCAATCAAATTATGCGTGAACTAGGAGCCATGGTACACGAGCAAGGGGAGGCAGTCAGTAAGTATGCTCACATTTTGCATTGCAGTTTTAGCTTCTACACATATTTACCAGTTTTGTTATGTTGAGTTAAAAATGTGACCGCAGGTTGAAATGAAAGTCTTTTATAGACAGATAACCATTAACTGGAGATTGTGGAATTGGCCAGCAGAGTAATATCTCCATTAATGTATTCTTTTCCAGATTCTATTGAAAATAACATTGAGAATGTCCATGGAAATGTAGAACTTGGTCAGGAAGAGTTAGCTAAAGCAGCCGAATACCAGGTTAGTTGTTCATTCAACCAATTTCTTTTGTTTTTACACCCATCTTAACACGATGATATCACTAAATATCCTATTATTCTGGATTGCAGAATAAATTTCGCCGAAAGCTCTGTTTTCTGGTTGCAATTGCTCTGATCGTGGGAATCGTCCTGGCCATAATACTCGCAACGCAACTGAAAAGCTAGCCTCGAGTTTTCATATGAAATCAGAAGAAAGGAGGCCACTTGATCCCTGAGTTACAGCTGTACTTCTTTGTTGGCAAATGTTAATGGGGAGTAAAATTTGGGACGGACTGGTTTGTAAAAGATGAGAGTTATTCTGAAAGTTTTTTCCATGTTTAAATGTGGTTTAAAGAGTTGTAAATTTTAAATGGCCTAAATTTTACATTATTTCCTACCATGCTTCCAGATCATTTTAATAATGAGCAGAAGACAATATTTGACCTCTTTTTTTTGGCCCTCATCCTAACCACAAAACTCAGTCCATGTGTCGTGTGTACGATTCGAACCCGTCAATTGAACGCATCTCAAGACTGTCAGGCTTATTTTGTCCCCCCCCCACAACTTAGCTACTGTACGGGAGTAAAGGCAAAATAATTTGAATGAGTGCTAAAATATTTTGAACATTGTTTATTGAAAATGTAAGGGGTTCTCAAATATCGACATGAATTAAGAAAGGAATAAGAGGAAGTATTTATAATTTACAGACCAATGCTATGTTAACATTTATATATAAATAAGAACACTTGTTGAATTTTATGATGTGCTGTCAACATTTTCCTTAAAAGCTACGGTAGAGTAATTGAGATATTCTGTTTCGATTAAACATTTATTCCTTGATAATGATTGATTGTATAAATCCACAAAATAAAAAAAACAAAACAATAAGAAAATATTTATATATATGAAATACTATGTTCATTATGCTTTGGGATTAGCTGTGGCCTGTTTCCTTTTTATTTGCCCAACGTTTCGATCTCCCTTTTAAGATCTTCAGGTGAAACAATATTTTGACAAATTGCAAGTTCATGTTGATTACAACAAGCCATTATTGAATAAGCTGACAGGCAAATATTGTTTCTCCTAAAAAAGATCTCGAAAGGAAGATCGAAACGCTAAGCAAATAATTAATAAATATACTAAAGATAATCCCAAACCATAATTAACAAACTGCTGTGAAAATTAAAGTTAAATTAAAGTTAAATCATCACATGAAATACTATGTATATATCATCCCCCAGTATATAAACTGACCATGCCTGCTACTCAATTTGAAAAAACTTTCAAATGCCTTGCTTGAAACAGCACTTTAAAAAGTTTTTTTATTGCTCTACTCTAAGTAATTGAGTTGTAATGCTCTGGACCACCAATCTGCTCCAATGCGAAGGAATGGCTCATTTATACCCGGAGTTACTCAGAGTCTAGCTAATAAATGAACTTAATAAATAGTTATCAGGCAAGCAGGATGAATCATTTGGGCTTGGTGGTTCGTGGGCATGCTGCTAAGTTGCGGGCCTTGATTCGAGCTTGTAGCGTGGCAAGCAAGCCAGCTAGAACGTCATGGCTATGCAGTTTCTTGCCAAAGAGCAGACGTTTCACAGAATCATCATAGGTTAACAATGCCACCATATTCTGCAGCAGGAAGCCTTGACAATAATCCAAAAGCTCACTGGCATTATAAACCTGAAACACGTAATTTTATTTTCAATTGTAGTGCTTAAATAAGTAGTTGTTTTACTTTTGGCTATACAATGAACCAGAGGAATCCTAGGTTGTTGAGGGCACCCCTGTGAATTCTTAGTGGAAAAATGCAATAGGGTGGAAAATTTTGCAAACAATTAACTAGGTAACAATTTTGCACCAAAGTGACAAACGGTGAGCAGCATTGCTGGGATTCCAAAACTGCCAGCGAGACTATAATACTGGGATTTGGACGTCACTTTCTAAGATTGCATGGTAATGTAGGGAGCTTAGATTTAATATTAATGTTGGGCACCCATTGCCAATAGCAGAGTATGGTTTAATGACACTGCCTAGCCACCAGAGCGCTATGATAGGTACTATATTTCAACTTGTGTGACAAATTTTTAAAATCTTGTTCACCATTGACTTCTCTGCAATGAAAATTAAAATCAATGGTACTTTCGTTATTACTGTAAGTTGATGCAAAGGCTGGGTTTCCCTGCTTGCTTAAAAAACTGCCACAGACCCATTGCCCGTAATTAGACGATTGGCTTTTACTGGCTTAACATGCCAGTGGGAATGGTAAATTCCTCGAGCTTCTTTGAAGAGATGAGTGAACCTTTTCTCCAAACTGAACTAGCCTATGAAATGGGTTTCACAAAACAAAGTTGCTTATCTGTCTATGGTAATCAGTCAGCGGTTTTATTTTGAGCATGTCAGCAGTGGATTTGTAAGACTAATTGGCAGGTTTGAGAGAAGGTGAAGGAAATCTTACCTTTGCATGAATGTACATCGAAACGATGTTATCCAAGTTAATCATTGCCGAGCACTGAGCCTCGCAATATCGCAACAGTCCATCGAGTTGGAAGAAATTTGAGGCAGCCATCAGTTCTAAAACATCGGCAGGCTCCACTCTCAAGGTCTCGCATCCTCCATTATACAGGTATTGCATCACCAGCTGGAAGAGTGAGGTAAAAAAAAAAAATTACTTAGAAACCTACAGACCTTGGTGGGAGTTACAGATCGTTTCAGGAAAACAGTTTATGACCAACTTCCACTTTTTAAATTTTGAAATATCCAGGTACATCAAGATCCTGCTACGTTGACATGAGGCACTATTTGACTGAATTTATTCAGTTGTACATCGCAGTAAACATTCTTACCTTAAGAGGAGGCCGGAGTCCATAAGGAAAACGCCTTCGGGATTTCTGGCTCTACTGTACGAGATTTGGTAACCAAAATATTCTTATGGGTGAAAAAGGGCTTTGTCTTTTCATTTACCATTTTAAAATTTTTATAACTCTTTTTGGTTTTCTATAAAAAAATGTTGACAATTTGGCAAATTTTTCAATTGGCTGTAAAATGCAAACGAAATGAGATATCAATATTTTAAAATTGTAAATGAAAACAAATACTTGCACACTATATGTGGTGCTAATGTCAAATCTTAGGATTAGAATTTGTGGACGTGAGAACCAAAGGCGTTTAGTGTCAAATCTTGAAGCTCAGGTTCCCGATTATTTCATCGGACGGTACCGTGATTAAACTAGGCAATTAGTCGGTCGTCATAGTTGGGTTTTCTACCTCAACTTTGACGAGAACGAGAGAGCGAAAATACTGGCTTTTAACTGATAAGGGTCGGAAAGTTCAAATAGGCTCCACAAAATTGGGCTAAGCATATTAAAATAAATTGAACCC
>LVVV01432238.1:0-14733 GCA_001676325.1 Amphinemura sulcicollis
GGGGACTTAGTTTATAATTGGCGTTCAATGTTTCAATGTCCATGGTGGAAATCAATTTCGGCCTAACGCCTGGGGTCTCATGCATGCAAGTTTCTTAGCCCTTGATTTACACAACCCTTGTAGGCCTTGGATTCCAAAGAAACCCCTTCTTTATTGATGTATTTTTTCAGCCATATCAGCTGGTAGTTATCGGAAAAATTAAGCCGTAGGCAATTACAAAGAAAAACTTTCCGACGCCAATTTACGAACAATTTACCGTGGGGAAAAAACAACGCAAAAAAATCTCACAAAAACTTGCTTACCCTTAACCAACCCCCCCAACCGGCTCAGTAAAAAATAAAATAGTTCGTCGCAGCAGCAAGAACTTCTTGTTCTTTTATAGACCCATTACAACAATTCACAATTAACTCAGCTCTCGCGGTTTCCAGCCAGTGGAAGCTAAAGCTGTAATATCCCCAATGAAATTTATTGACCATCACGCTAGTAGCTAGAGATAGAGTGAGAGAGATAGGCAGCGAGAGTGTCTCGACCAGCCAACTGAGAGAGAACCAGCGTTTTGCGCGGGTCTCCGATATCCCGATCTCCACTATTCGATTGTGTACACAGCACAGGCATGGCGAGCAAACATTCGGAAGATAATGTTTGAAATGCTTTGAGATGCACGTGCCTACTCGAGAGATCAAGGACGAGGTACAGCATTCGAAAGCCACCGGCTCAGTGTATACCGCTCCTTTGACTTGATGCAGGGCGGTTCCGTTCAATGGCACGGGCTCGAGGATGCGGGACGGGCAAACGCGGCCTGACGTTCAGAGGGAAAGTCGAGGGTGCTTGCTGTACATTCAAATAGTTTCAATTGACTGAGGGCTTATTTAACCGCGATGATAGATGAGCGAGCATCTTGGGTCGGTGTGTTTGCCATTGATTCGTCTTGAAACTGGAAAGGCGAGACCAGTTTAGTGAAGAATTTCACATAATTTTAGTTGTCTTGTACGGTATAGTTGTTCATTTAAAAATGTAATAGAAATTTTCGGATCGAGAACCGGTTAATAACAGAATTTCCCCAAAATCACATTTCATTTTTTCTGGAGAAAAATAAATCAAGGTAAGTAGGGTAGTAATCAATTGATTTGCCAGTATCAATAACAGCTTTTCCTATTTACTACTTTTCACATCTGTTTGGTGTTTAGTCTTAATTGGACGCAGAGGAGTCGCAAGGCAAATGTGGACTACCTACAGAGCTGGTGTGCGTACTGATGGATCTTTTTGCGTTGCAAGTTGCGTCGTTGCGTCGTTGCGTATAATTGCAGGCTTAGAGGACTTGAAAGTGAGTGGCACCGCAGCCGCCAGGTTGTGGCGTTCTTCTTCAAATTTTCAAAAGCGTCGGTCTGAAATGCAAGAATAATTCACTTTAACCTCTATAGCAGTAACAGGGGAAAATGGTTTAGCTGCGGATAAATATAGTACTGCCAGGGCTGTATATTTATACATTCATGGTGATATATTATATTTAATTATTGATCGTGCATACATTTTATTATTCCGCTTTTTTTAAATTAAACAGGAAAAGCTCACTGCGTTTTCCATGGCGAACCAGGAATTTGGATGTTATTAGCCAACTGAATTATACATCTCAGCATTATTATTTTTTGGAAACTGCTCTGGGGGAGAAAGGCGTTCAGGTGGGTTTGAATGGCCAGGACAACATGCCGTTAAAGTAGTTTGGGTAAAGTAATAAGTAAATTAATAAGTAAGTGTAAAGTAATTTGTGTTTGTCTCTCCTTTATTCCTTTTCTGAGGTTGTATTTTTTGGAAAATATGCTAAACAGTTTCTAAAGGAAGCCCGAAGAATTTTTCTGGGCATGTGCAGCACATTTTTAAACTTGTATAACTAGTGACACCCATTTTTTACCTTCTCGTTGTGATTGCAATGCTGCAAGGCAATAATTGCATTGTAAGTGGCTACCAAACATGATAGGAATGCGTCACAAATTTGTGATATATTTATGAAGTGCTGCAAATCATTCAAACTCACATTTGGCAATCACGTTGTACACTGGCAAACATAATTATCAAGTTGAGAACTAAGTTTGAAAGGTCAAAGTGCATGGCATGATATTATGAGCGAGTAAACAGGACTGCACTAAACACAGCACTGCAGTACTCCAAGCAGAGGCCAGATGACAACTAAAAAGTGTGTGAGAAATGCGTCTCGCGAAAATGCGTCTAGTGTAAAACGCATTTTCGCGCTCGCGTCCGTCTATGCTCTTAACTCGGAGCTCATTATGGGAGCTGGTAATCGAGTTGAGAACTATTTCTTTTCTGAACCAAAGCACGAGCGACAAATCCGCGAACGCGACGTCTGTACATTTTAAAGATGGCGAATTACCGAGTGTAATTAGCGTTGTTTGAGATTCATTCGGCGTGACGGCCTTCCCCGTGCTCGCGGCGCATATTAGACGTCAATCTAGCGCTGAAAAGCTGACAGCCAGTGGCGTTGCCTTGCTTTGCTTTACCCGATTCCTAGTTTTTCTTTTAGATTATGTCAGTTGCAGTTCAAGACTTCAAGACTTTAGCTTCAGTGGATGCACAGTTTTCCATTATAAGAATGGCTGACCACAATGTCTTCTTGAAACATAAACCCTTAAAGTCGACCATTTCAAGTGGTCATTCGAATATGGCTCACTTCTAGAACCATTAGAAAGTAAGAGTTATAGTACAATTAGATTTATAAATTTACAATACACAATACGCAATACAAGTAAGTTCCGCAGCTCACAGTTAAAGAGAGAGGTTAACTATTTGCACTATATAATTAACCTGCCTCTTTAACTGGTAACATCTAATAGCATGCAGTGAAAGTAGGGAGGTGGTAACGCTAGGGTCATACCGGGGTGGCATGTAGAGACCCGGGCTATGGGCTACAAGTTTGACGCCACTGTCGACGAGACAGGCTTTTGTCTTGTCGGCTCAATTCGAGCAGAGATTTCAGGGAGTTTGCAACAACATCGAGGAACCTGTGCGACAAAGGCGCTGGAGTTGACGCGACGCGTCTCGTAGGGAAAGATAAATTTGCGTTGGATTTCGCAAAGTTGACTTGATTCGTTCGTGCCCCAGAGATGCTATTTGTTCAGCTTTGTGTTACTGTTTTATTATTTTACTTCGTAGGATATTTCAAGAAAGGTCTCTATATAGCTGCATCAGTTTAGTGTATACATTGAAACTCATATTACCGAGGGAATTTTACTGTGATAATTATGAGTTGCATCAAAATATCAGCAAGTCTGCGCATGCTTATTAACATTCAAAATAACAGTTCAACTCGTAACATTCCCTGCGCCCTGACTGTTTGACACTGAAACATCGATTGAGGACAAAGAATCTTTCCCGGCGTTACCCGCAATTGGGCCAAAGATGAATGGGTTTTTATGTGACACTGCGAACAAGAAAATTCCATCGCAACTAATTTATAAGTTTCTATGGGGCAAAACGATCATTAATTACAATTCACTAATTAACGCTATAAAATATTGTAGTCGCATCTCCCCCGTGGTCTGAATGGCCTATGAAAATTGTTGCGTGAAATGACGTGAAAGGCGACGCGTCCATCAAAAAGGTTATAGATTTTTTTTCACCCGCTAGCTGCGGAATTCAGAAAAGTTGGAACGCGCGAAAAATATTCATTGAACTCGTTTTCGCCACACGGACGCGTGATTTGGTCATTTTTGTGACAAGACCAGTTTACCGTGTGAAATATATTTTTACCGAGGTTACTTTAAAACAGACTGCAAAATATTCTCCGTACGTTCTATAAATAACTATTTATTTCACAACTCAAAGGCAGTGTGTCGAATTTCTCATACCATTAAAATGTTCCCAGCATAAAGCCTCGTGGTTGTTGTCGCTACCAATGAATAAAAACAATCAACCGCATGTTGGGACATAATGAAGTCCTCATGGACCTCTGCAATTCCGCGCCAAACAAATCACTTGCCACCTTAGCAAATGAAGAGACCTGCTTGCGTAAGCCTTTGCATACCTCTTCGTAAGACCAAGTGGTTGTTTCTAGCAGACTAAAACAATCGCAAGCCGTCCCGTGCCGCTCCCTTGAGGAGTACGACAGTAAGAAGACGATGCCGAAGACGAAGAGACTGAGACGATGACGCCAGTAATGGAGTTTATGGTAATTACAGTGAGAGAAAGAGAGGGGGGATTCTTCAGACATACTACAGCAACGGGGAACGTAGGAAGGGTCGACGATTTCGTAACATCACTAATCTAACGAAACTCATTTGGGATTAATCTCGACGCAAACGGGGTTCAAAGAAATGTGAAACTGGTCGTAGTCCTTGCTAGGTGTTTCTTTTCCCTACCCCTCTGCGTTCCATGCACAAGCGACGTCATTAACAATTGTATTTATAAGAAAAAGGAGAGAAGAAAAGGCAGCTGGGACGGGAGAGGAAATTGCGTTTGAACTTTCATGCTTTTCATGCGTAGTCGAGAGAGTTACTTGTTTTTTAAACTAGGTCAAGGGGTTAAGAAGCACTTTGGTACATTTGGATAGGAAGCAGATGATAATTATTTACTGTCCAAGACGTCAAACAGCATCCATTAAACTTCTTATGCATAATTTTAACAAATTAATTTTGACCTTAAACATCTTCGAATACAATTAACTTCGATAACATAAACATAATATAATAATAATAACATAAAAATAAAATCTAATGCCTTTTACGAGCTTTCGTAATTTAATCAAGTTTCAACTAATAATTTCGATAATATTTCTGAACGATCAGCAGTAATCACAATAAATCACACAATTATTTCTTTAAATTGGGTTGTAAGCAACATTCTAAATTCCACACATTCAAAAGAACTGATATTGGCTAAACAGAAACGATGACTGCGGAAACAATATTTCAACCCAGTAGAATAATTTACACTCTATGCAACCAATATGAAATCATGTCAGTGAGTCACCACAAAGAGAAATTCAGCCCGGCTTGTATCGCGTTCTCGGGCATTCCCTTTCCAGGGCGCGGAACAAAGGCACCTACCAGTGCATAATGCACACACACACACAAGGGCAATGAGCGTTGCTCAGTGTAATAAGCCTTGGAACAGTCCTCCCCCCGGCGGCATCGGCGGCGTCCTTCCGGCACGAGCAGGACTCGATTGTTATAGTGTTGCCAGAGTTGGTTTATTCAAGAGTCGGGACCTGGTGACGGCGTCCCGTTCGGTCGCCCGACGCCGGGGTTCACAGGTCAGCGTCGCGGCGATGAGGACCCACGGGCTTGTCAAGCGTCAGGTTCGATGAAGTTACGGGAGAGAACGCGATTGGAAAATGATGGTTATTGGGGCGTGATGTGTGTTGTGGAGAGAACACTTGGATTTAGATGAGTGGATTTTATTGCTGGTTATTCAGAAATTTAGGGGGGAAGGTCTTGGTAAATTTTCAAAGACATCTGACACATAAACCGTAAACAAAAGTCTGAGTTCAATTCATTCTTTTTATTCCTATTATTTTGGATTTATTTCGATCTTATTTTGGACTCCAGTCTGAGAGCAATTGTGACAGATTATAGCTAATCTAAATTTGAAGGACGATAATTTGAAAATTTTGCTTTTGTGATGCTTTCGACATAAACATTGTCACCCAAAGATTTCATATTAAGTTTGTAATTACGAAAGGCACAAAAACACCTAAGGTTGTTAATGATACTATAATTAAATTATATAACTACGTGCCGTTATCAATAGCAAAGATCTTATCTGTAACGAAGATCCAAACCAGAGTTATATGACTAAAACATCGTAAAGTTGATTAAAAATGTAAATTATTCATTCTAATTGCTCCCATAATAAATAGAAAAAGCACGCGTTGATGAAATGACTTCGTTCAAATTGACCCGCTGCGTTTGAAATGCAATTAACAAAGTCCCATGGGGCCAGGCCCGAAAAAAAACAACATATACAACAACACAGGAGAACAAACTCTCTTTCCTGCCAGTTATCTACGAAATTGAAAGGCACCGCTCACGTCTGCCTGCCAGTGAGGACCGCTCGTTTTACGACGCTCTGGAGTCGAAGCAGTGACGTCGAAGTTATCGTCGATATAACTCACGGGCGACGCTGGTCAGGACTTTTGGGACTCGGCCGCACTGCCCGTTTTTTCCAGGGATTACGTCCACGACGCCCCTTTGTGTCCGTCGAAGCAATTACCCGTCGTCTCGACATGATCTCGGGGTCGCAAGTTTGCTGCCACGGAGCCACCGTGCCAGGAGATGGTTTATTGTGATTCCGTGTTTCTGTGCTGTGTAAATCATAGACAGCGCCAAAGCAAGGGGCTTGCGGATTTTCTAGCCGCATTGTATGCTGCTATTATGGTCAACTTTGGCTGTAAATCATTACCTACGACTATTCGTTCGTATATATACAATATGGAATATGTTTCGCCGAATATCTTCACGGAGCGGTTGTGATTTGTGCCGTGATTAAGTCAGGTTTCATGTTGAGAAGAAATATCTGCCACGGAGTTGTTTCAATCGCGGTACAATTACGTCTTGCATGTTTCAGCGACCGACTTGATAGTTGTTTTGTGAAACGCTGAAGCGAATGATTAAAAACTATGGATTTGAAATTCAGCACATCATGTTTGCGCAGAACTGCTCTGAGCACAAAATCTATAAGAGCTTTCAGATTTTTCGACCTCCTCTAAAACAGCATGACCTATATCAACATAATAACGTCAGTATAATAGGACACACATTTTTTAAAAATTCAATCGATAATCGAACCAATTCAATTCAATGTGCTATCCAAATTTGTGTAATCCAAATTAACGCCGTTAGTAGGTTATATGCACTATCTCACATTTGATTAGACTACCATAATAGACAATGCACATTTCAATAAAACCAATTCTTATTTTTAGCTGGAAAAAATAATTTTGCGAATTTTCCCATAAGCCCAGTTTATTATTAATGCGACATGAATGCCCATTTTCCCAACTCCACGGCAATCCCCTGGCACGCATAGCATGCATAATCACCACCGTCGACTCCATGTGTGGCAACTGCAAGCGCTAATTTGATGCTAGCGTGCGATGCATAAAATGCACAAACACACACACACATTCACACATACTAATGCATCCTACATGCATTACACATGGAAGCACCCGATGATTCAATTCGTCGCGAAATTATCCCGAATTATCGGTCGACCGCGCCGCGGTGGACGAAACGGACACTAATTGGGCCGGTTCCGTCTGCAGGGGCCCCAAAGGTGACATGCACACAAACAAATCTGCCGAAAACGCTCGTTGCAAATTTTACAGCGGATAACCCCATTTTATATTGTGAAAAATGCTTATTTGTTCGTTCCCCATAAAATCGGTTGCGTTATTACATTGGGCTTTTATAAAAATATGATAAATGTTCCGGCTCCTACCAAATTTCTGGCACCTATTCACGTTTTTGTTTTTGAAAATAATTATATTTGTATCGTAGCCATCCCAGAAAAGCGTTCAAATGTACTAAGTGAGTGATTGGCAGTTCGCACATGCGTTGAGAATCAGCTGCAAATCCAATTTCCCTCGGTAATGGAAAACATGTTTCACGACGAAAAGTTAGCCACACAAATCGTGTAATTGCGTTTGCATGTTTGGTACCTGGGTAAAAACCGTTCGGAAAATCACTTGCATAAAATAATAGATTTACTGGACCAAGGACAGTCGAGTCTGGTCTTAGGACCATTGCATTTTAATTGCAGAAATTTCTAACTGTCATTGCCTTAGAAAATTAGAGCTTTTCAACCGGTGGACGCCATTTCTTTCCTCACTGAAGGGAAAAGTAGCATTTCAATGAAGTCACTACTGTATTTCCCTGGGCTGAGGATCGCTGAAGACATTACAGAAAATCTTTATATTTCCAGACTAAAGTCACGATGTATTCCTGGTCACTTTCAAGCGTTCCCAAACCACTGCCAGCAACCTGTGTGCCGGCTGGGCTAAACGCCCCTCGGTACCTGAATGTAGGTCAGGCGACGTCGCCGGTATTGGCGTCGGGACGGGGCCCATTGTCGTCCCGACGGAACCTGATCTCACCGAGGAGGTGTGACAGGCCATTGTGGATGCAGCCTGCTAATGAGCCACGTGGCGTTTGCTTACAATTAAGAAGTCTGGCTAGAGATTTAAGCGGCGAACCGGATCGAGGCTAATCCAGTTGCTTATAGCGTGCTAAAATGGTGGTGATGAATGGGGGGGTTGGGGGGGGAATAGGGCTTTTTGATTGTTTTGGGGCGCTAAATTTTGTGCACCTGTGATATGATAGAGGTTTTGTTGAATCTGTTTTGAGAATGACTTGGAAATGTACGATCGACGAATATTTATTGTATCGTTGATAGGTTTAATTATTGCTACAGAGTGCATGCAATGTTTAGTAAAATGGAGAGCATAAAAATAAATATTTGAAGAGTGGAGATAGCGTTGAATTATAAATAAAAATACGGATTGAAATTTGGTCAATAAATGAAATCGTTTTTTCATGTTTTGCCGAGATATAATCTTTGAAAACCTTCTTTCGATTTTAAAATCGTTGGTTGACAACAACCACGCGATATTCATCAGCCACTGTTTGCGTTTTTATAGCCTCAAAGCAATTGTGAATCGGCGATTTCAGATTTATTTTTTGAAAAACATGAGATCGTTTAAGTGATACAGGTCATTACAACATGGCGCATTTTATCTTTTGGAAACGTTTTTCGTAAATGCGTCAGTGAGCATGCGATGTGTGCGCTCCGTGTTATTTCTGCGCCGCGTGAAGCGGGTTGCCTACTCCAGAGTCGTTTAGGCGGCGTCCCGGTGGATTGTCTGCAGAATAAGTGAAAATATTGACATTCGATGGATTGATTATCGACAGCTAGACACCGAGTGCAGGCTGGTTGTTACCTGGTTGGTGTCAAGGAAGAGTCTGGCTTGCTGTCGAGAGATAAGCGTAAATCCATGGAATAGGAAAATAGAGCGCACTTTTTTGCTATAGTAACGAGTCTCGGTCGGTTTCCATCGCGATTTTATAATTTCATTTAAAGTTTAGATTAAAATTTCTTCATTTACAGGAAACATTCCTAAAACCTTGCTATGCATTTACTGCATATGTGCCTACCAGGCATTTTTACATCTAAAGAAATTAAATTCTTTAGATTATTTAAAATTGTATCCGTCGGCTAGCGACTAACGCTTACTGGAAAGCAAATATTTTTGTAAATCAATGGAAGATTTCAATTTGTTATTTGCCTGCTAGCTTGAAAGTACTTTTTCAAATACGCAAATTCAGAACCAGTGCCATTTGCAGCCCGAAATAAACAAGGCAAAAGGAGGACGTTTGCATGCGAGCAACTAATAAGTCGTATTATTAGCGAAACGCGCGCGATTTTGCCTGCTACAATTTTGACCTGGTATCCGAGTGCTCAGTGAGCTGATGGAGGAGAAATGTGCGCCCGTGCGAGAGAAAAGTCTTCCAATTTGTGCAATCGGTTGTTTATTCAGACGCTCTTTCAAGGGTTGGTCTGGGACGGGGCGAGAAAAGGAAATGATAAATAGGTACTTTTTACCATGGTTCTTTCCTTCCATACATATTTTACATGCTTCACGTGCATTTATGTTTCGCCATCTTGTTTTTATCAAATGCTTATGTTCCTTAGCTTTTTAACATTTAGTTTCAGTTTGACAATGCACGAGACAATAAATAATAGGGGAGCAAATATCGTTAACTTGTTAAGTGCACGTATTAGCGAATCGTTCATTCCCTTGGTCATGAAATACGAATCTTACGAATGTTTGCCACATGCTCGTGAAGCCTTATTTTAACGTATGTTCATATACTGAAATATTTTGGTTTGTTTAGTATGACAGCAGAGTAAAAAAGTATCCGGCACATTGTTACATTTCATTGCACTTCACAGTAAAGTTTACTGTCAATCCTCTGTTTACAGAAAGTTTATTTACAATTTTGAGCTGCCGACTCTTTCAAATTAGCGATCATGTATACCGGCCAAACGAAACATTAAAACACTTTTGCGCTGCATTTCCCATCTTGATGGTCAGAATGGATATTTCACCTGTAGAGATGAACCATGATTGGCATTCTCTGTGAATTAAGATAGTCTCTAGAATTGAATCTCACAATACACCAGCGTGCAGCGTCTCAATCTTAGGAAATTTCGCGTGTCGAGAAGGCGTCGACGCCTGCAACGAAACGTCTACTGAAATATTGAATGAAACTATCGAACTCTTTTCATCTAGCCGTCTCCGATTACAATTGGAACCGTGCAGTCAATCGCCCCGATGGTTTAATAAAAAAAGGGCGATCGGCCGGTTCGCGGATCCCATGAGCGAACCGAGTTATCACTGACCCATCGACTAGATTTCCACATGACTTCTCTGTTAGCGTCCGAGAAAAAGACTTCTCGTGTTTAAAGACTCGTTGTCCGTAGCAGCGGCAAAATGGAGCGATTTATGGGCAATAATGTCAATCGCCGGCTGGCTGATTGAAATTGAGGAGATTAGTGGGATTGTGACCTGACAAATGGCCATTTTGGAGCGTTATGTTTATGTATATGGTGCGTCACAAATAGTTGGACACTTTTGTGTAATATATTATCATCAAACTCGCATCAAAATCAAATGCCATGGCTCATTGAAATAAGCAAATTAATTGTCAGGAAATTCAAAAGTGATCTAATTTCAGGGATTAAAGGTTCAGTCGAAGAAAATAATTCTTTTATATGTCTCCTTTGAAATAATGCATACAGGGAAGCAAAGTAGAAGGTATTCCGATTTTAAGCCCCAAACATGCATAAACCATAACCAAAACAGGATATTCTCCCATGCAATGCATATCCGTAAAGACGCCGTAGCACATAAACACGAAGAGGAAGAAAAACATCTCGCGTGAAATATTCCATTCGAGACCCGAAGACGTCAATAAGGTTACGAAAAATGAGATAGAATGGAAAAACCCATCTGCAAATCTATAACAGATACGAACTGCGAATCGAGCAGTAGCGTAGGCCATGCAATTTTCCGACCTCGTTGTCAGCTACAGCTGGAAACGCGCTGTGAATCCATTACCTTTACGAACACCAAATATGTGTCGTAAGACTGAAACTCACTGTTAAAATATAAATGTGGCTTCTATTATATAGAAGGCGTTTATTTGGACAGGTGCTCCTTCACATATTATACGTGAATATCATATCGGACATAATGGATGCTTGGCGTATGTTTCAATCTGTTGTTTAGGGCGCGAAATGTATACCTACTTGTAGCATTTTCCCGGCGAATGTCGAATAAATTGTCGGTAAATGACAAATACAAACACACATCGTTCACCTAGCTCACTTATCACTTATCAATTGTTGACGTGACGGCACGCGAGAATCGTCAACACTCGAAAGCAGGTCGATCTGCCAGTGCAGAGAAGATTAACTTTGACAATCGTATTCACCGCATAGATAGTAGCTGCGAAACCCGGCTGCAAAATTAGAAAGTATAAACACGTGGATTCGGGAGAAAAACGAAAAGTTTCACAAATCTGCATAGAGAACTTCATGTTGAAGATTTTCTTTCGGGTCAAAGAAGTTTTATTTATAGGCGTGGCACGTGCGAAAAAGTTTCGGATTTTGCAAGTGACTTGACAACGCAGTTATGTTTAGAGATTGTTTAGAGTTAATTTTGTTATTTGGTTGCACCATGAGTCGGGTTACTCTGGCAGCTAACATGTTACGATATCTGTTTTAGAAATTAAAAAATCGTTCATATAAACGTTATTAAGCAAACATCTTTTCTTCTTACATAGATGTCTACCTTGTTGGCTCTATGAACTTTATATTCAAGAGAGAGACTTTAACAGTCTATGAAGTCTATATTTTCCCCAGAGCGGATTTTCATATGATTGATAATAAGTACATTCTCAGAATAGCAGGCACATAAAACAAAGTCTATTGGGAAGGAAGCTGTATGAATCTCTTCCATGTAGAAGATAGCGACCTCTATTGAATAAATTTCCACACTTCTTCTATGGAGATAAAACGTTCAGACAAACTTGATAGATCGCTAGCTCGAGATTATGAAAAAAATCGAGCCCTTTTTTATCGGAAATTGCTGGATAAAAATATAAATCATGTATACAAAACAAGTTGTGAAACGTCGAAAACATTGCTTGCCGTTGAATTGTATAATGGGGTGTAATTTGTTGACCAATTTAAAAGAAGAAAAATGCTTTTTGAGGCATGCAAAATTAAGGTTAACCTACTTTTTATAGCAAATCCATCGAAGTTTTCCAATTTAACACATGTGGCCAAAATTTGCAGCTGACAGGGTGGCCGTGGAGGATCCGGGTCTGCTCTGCGGGCTGCATCTAGGAGCTGGTGGTGGAGGAGCCGAGTTTGATCTGCGGGCTGCATCTAGGAGAACATATTTAAAATTTACAACCTCTTATTTTTATCGATCACAATTCTATGTGTCGGAGAAAACAGCTCTTCATCTTTATAGTTACTGTCACATTAAAACCAAAACTAGTTCAATATCCAATGACCAAAGAAAACAATAAATCAGCCAAGAAGGAAGACTATCACCAACTAAACTAGGTGATAAAACATATAGCTGGCTATAACAATATGTACACAGTCAATAGATATCAATTTAATTATGAAGATAGTAGCATACATTTTGCGTGCACTTCCAGTATACATGTCCACTCTGCTACGATTGAATTAGCACATCAAAAAGTAAATGAGACGAGATATCAATAGATTGTGCTACTGATCTTGTGGTGCCCGTTTCCTCCACAGCGCCGTGGCCGAGGGCATCCCTGTTGACAACCCCCACTTCGTGCTGCTCTTCTTCATCACGCAGCTGTTCCTGCGCGAGCTCGGGAAGTGCCACCGCCTCGTGCAAGTCATCCCCATGGACATGTCGGGCTACTACGGTGAGATACCTGCTTCCTTTGACCATTGCAATTTTCACGACTCTTGGTTTAAGTAAGAAGTCGAAATCGTTTGCCTGTACATGTGCATTGATTGTATTTGGGAGTGAAACAAAACACAGATCAATCACGATAAGTATTCGCTTTCTCTTTATCATGTACTCAGATACACCCCAAACGTATTCTACGGAAGTCTATGCATTTGGCATAGCCACAGATATGTGAAAGGGAAAATATTTTTCCTCGTTGGTTATATAGGGAAAACTCAGAGTCTAGGAAATTGTAATAATGACCCAAAGGCTGCGTTAACACGAATTTTTTTTAAGAAACATTCCATTTTCAAAGCATATTGCGTTGTTTCTTACCCTCCTGTTTCATATGAATGTGATATATAATGGTATCAGGTGTAGACACTGTTAGCTTGCTTTGTATTTATAGTTCTTTCTTTCGGTTCCTCAACGCAATCATTGAAAATGTTCAATAGTTTGATTATCATGGCCTCGAAACAGCTTAACATAACTAAATTTGGTAATTGTGACGAATTCTTAAAATAAATAATAAAATAAATAAAAATAAATTAATGAATTAAGAATTTTGCTGGAGGGGGGGGGGGGTTACCATCAAATATTATTTTTTTGTTATTCCTGGCCTCAAATTAAGAATGGATATACCGAACTGTTGCTACACGTTGTATTGTATCAAGGAAATGAAAGCTAAATTGGTAATCATATTCTTGTTATGTCCGGACCAGTAAATCTAAAAGTTCCCCAGATAGTTATCTTCTCTTTCAGTCAATTAGTACCACCATACAAGCGACTCGTTCCAACACGGAGCCAGTTCGATGAAACCTGAGCAGCTCTCGCAGCTCCTTTTCTTCAAAACAAATCAAACTCGATCTGATGACTGTCGAATGTCGATCAATCACGAATCAATCTTTATCAATCAATTACTACCTATTCACTTCAGAGTTAACAATTCCGAAGTCACGGAATAGTGAAAGACTATTGCATTTTCTGCAGCGCAGCGGGTAATCTCATATGAGCAATACACTGCAAGTATCAGGTCGAATCACTAAGTGCGTTCATTCATTACAACATATTAACAGCTTCGGCTATGTGCTTCTTGTTCGGACCTGGCGCCCATATGAATATTGTCCCCTTGATCGCCAGGGAGGCCATGAAATTCAGGGGCCACGTTGATTTTGCCGGCGTCTACAAGGTGGTCGCCCGAGTCATTCCTGACAGGGGCGCTATTTTGAGGACCCTTGCGTTCCCTCGCGAAGGGCCAATGTTTGCATTCAGCCATGTACTCTTGAAACACGACGAGCCAGAAGCGCGCTTCCTCCACTGTGGACAAAGTTGTGATGAACATTAATGGTTAGAGTTTGGTCAGGAAATTCGTAATGAGATTTCTATTGTAATAGTTTTTGTGATGAACATAATAATTGGGTGGACTGATTTTTATCTGGTTCTTGGTTGTTAACAAGTTCGAAAAAGTTTTCATCGGCTGTTTTTCCAAAAGTTTAAATTCAAGCTTTCATCATTGCTCGAGATTAAAAGTACTTCCTACTTGCTGGTCTTAATATTCTAAAATCACACGCTTGCGCTCTCGTGTGGAGCAGTTTTATTTCAAAACTTAAAAGCTTTTTTTCTGAAAGAGTTTATAGCATCGATCTACATAGTATAAATAATATTATGTAGCTACTTAATTATGAAAAAGTCATGCCAGCATGAAATTAACTGCGAGC
>LVVV01432239.1:0-14750 GCA_001676325.1 Amphinemura sulcicollis
AAAAAAAAAAAATCAAATTATCAGTACTTGTGCTTTGCTTTATTGATCCATGTGGGCATGTAACAAAGTGCCCCACAAAATGTTCTAATCCAAATTAACAAGATTCTCGGTCTTCCACTCATGCACAAGGAGATTCTTCTCTTTCTCAACAACGTTCATATTGAATGGGATTGGCTTCATGTTCTCAGTCGTTTGAAACAGTCTTTTCAACACCTCACGAGCAGCCATTTCCTTGGCAATGGCGACGCTTTCCCCAGAACCTGAAACAATGTTAGAATGTACTAACTGCCCTGGCAATAGCGATTTGCTACAAAGAAAATGAGATTTTGGAATTTGGATGCAGCAACAATTTTGCGCCAAGCTTCTTGTATTAAAATTATCAGCATCATTATCACATTATCAGCTGGTCGATGCAAATAGTCCAGATCCCTGATGGGCCACTAAACCTCACAAATCATCCTTGACAGAAACTATCAGCAACTCAAAACATCATTTTATAAAATGTTCAAGTTCTTTACAGTCTCACAAAGGGTCACCACTAAGTCTCACCACTAAGAAAGAACTGTGGGTAGTTAAAAATACCTAACAAATACAACCTTTCCTAACATTTGTCATGTTAGGTAGGTACCTACCTAGCTGGGGTTTTTCATATGCCTGCGTAAGGCCCATTGTCATAATCAATGGGTGGGGACTACTGACAGTCTGTCCAGGGACGTCGCTAGAGATTTCAGTTAGGGGATACTCAGCATTTCACCAAATTCCAGGTCGCCATATAACTCATTATATACCTATAGGGTTCCCAAAGATGTTGACTTTTAAATGATAGCGACTTGGTCAGTTTGTAATGATTCATTGCTATCCCAACTGCATACCTTCACTTCATAGAGAAAAATGAGACTACATTCTGTTCAACTGTGTGCCTGTATAACTCTGTAGGTCATACGTTGTAAATTCTACAGAATTAACTAACCTGGAACTTTGATATTATTTTGCTTATGCGTCGGTGTTGAAAATCTCAACATTTTCTTGGCAAACAATAATTTTTAATATTGTCAGATAAAGGATTGGGGAAGCTCAACCGAAGATTGGGAATGCTCCAGCATCCCCTAAAAAGGCCTATCGATGCCCCTGAGTCTGTGCAATAGTTGTCTAAAGTTATTTAGTACCTATGAGGAAAATTCCAAGCACTAGTCATCGTTCAATACCCAGCAGCTGAAAGTGTCTGATTCATGTTTTGGATCCTAATCAAATCCACGTGAAGACATCTGTGAAGATATTTCACTTGCACTTTTTGTTTTGGTACCTAGTAGCTTCAGACGTCAAATTGCTTGGGTTCTCCACAGTGCCAGACTGGGCTATCAGGATAACAGTCAGTGGGCCGCAAGACGCCGCCGTTTGAAGAAATAACTATATAGTTATTTAATATCCGTGATATGTTTGGTCTCGCATTTGTCCAACGTACATGGGTTCTGTGTTTCCGCGTGACGAAGTGTCTTGTTTAGGCTACTATGCCTTGCTTTGTTTCAGCCTTTAGACCTTGCCACGTTTTGGCTCCAAGTCTCTGCTAGTCAAAGTGCCAATCTGCGATCAAGCTTAAAGACCGTGAAAGGGTTGAATAAAGAACTACTGAAATTTGGCCTATCTTCTTATTTATGCATGCTATTCTAGTCTAGACTGGCTAAGCTACATTTTAGCTCAAGGGCTATTGAATACAAAGTGAATGTTTGTGAGAAGAGAAACATCACTTTACAGCAGATAAGATTGCTCCTAGCATGACTTGGGTTCATAGCAGTTGGATAGTTTCTTGAGGGCTCTGCCTCCAACCTCCAGCATTTTGAATTGTGTTTTTGTTTAGCCATGTATTTACACAAAAAGTTTTTGCCTTTTAAAGAAAAATATTTGAGTGAGAGGGGAGATATGTCTGGACCCCTCCACCAGGAAGACCATCACTCCTGAGCTACACTGGACAATCCAGTTCATACCATATAAAATACTTTAAATTCCTGCGATAGTGGGTCACTAAATAGTAAGTCGTATTTTCTATTTCCCTCAGGTGTAAAAAACCCGATAAACACTGATCTTTGAAAAGTTGCATATAAAAGCTCTTTGGGTAGGTATTACTTAATTTGGAACCTTGCCAACAGATAGCTTGCAGCTGAAACCCCCAGAACAGTTACCATGCCGGTAGGGTAAAGTCCCACTGTTTAAGCTTTAAAAAATAGTGAAACCATCT
Organism: Amphinemura sulcicollis; assembly: GCA_001676325.1. Lineage (NCBI taxonomy): Eukaryota > Metazoa > Arthropoda > Insecta > Plecoptera > Nemouridae > Amphinemura > Amphinemura sulcicollis. The sequence continues at coordinate 2,234 of LVVV01432239.1, forward strand.
AGTTACACAAAAAGAGTATAGAAATCTGCGAGCAAATCCGAATTTCCAAAAACATCACAACCAACTCGGCAAATAAAGAAACTTTCCCCCGAAATCAGTTTATTTTTATTGTAATGTGTTCTCGAAGTATTGTTCACTTACCTATGCCCATATATTGTTTATCTACGTAAATAGCGACTTGATAAACAGCTAGAATCGTATTACGACCTGTCTCATTAATCAGTCTGGGCTCAGGCTCTCCTCGTTTTTCTCTGAGCATTATCTCCTCTAGCATCTTCATTGGATCATCAATCGGCCACAGCTCGTTAATGTCTTGATCGGCCAATTGAGATATAACCAAGTCCCTGACGAATGCCTCGGCTTGAGTAACTCCTGAGCTGGCTGATAAAGCACCAACAACTGCTTTGAAAGTTATGGCCAATATCTGGACATTGGCAGGGTGGTCCTGTAAATGAAATGCAAGTATGAAAAGTACAAAAGGACTCTCGATATTTCTCCTCGTTAATTACATAGCTTTTCAAGTACTGAGCATACTGAGCACAGGATTAGTTCTTTGGCGCCGATGTGCGTAGATATATTTCCTAAGACGTCATCACTCATCAGGAAGTCATGTACTGACCTGGAAAAAATAACATCAACTTCTGTATGTTTGATGAGTTGACTAAAAACAAGTACTAGTTGGGAGTTCTTTTAAATTTCTACATACTTAATTCCTTCTTCGGGAAACCTCGGCAGTGCTGTCCTTAGGTAAAACTGAATGTATTTGGTCATTAGTTTTTCTCCTTTTTCAGCTAGCTCTGAGTTATCTTTCAAACCTATTTTGGGTTCTTCTATTCCTAGCTCTCGTTGATGGGCTTCTTCACGTGCAATATAGGATTGATGAGTCAATGCGTTCTGAAGCACTTCAGCGCGAAACTCCTCATTCAATCTCTTGCCAAATGCATACAGCTCAGCATTATAATTCCTACAAAGAAAGGACATATCAATGATTGGCTATGGAGTTGCAGAATTTGATAGTTTTAAAACAGTGTTTGTGTCAGTTTGTATTCACACCATTCCAGGAACGCAGAGCGGTGGGGCAACGGTTGTGGTCCCATTTTATCTTTGCGCTTCTTTAGCTCCCTTAGAGTAGGTGCAACCCATCGTTTCAGGTGTCTGTGGGCTAAATATGATAAGTTAGAATTGGAAGTCTCAAGGAATGGAATACGCACGAATTAGCAAAGATATTCACAACAATTGGCTTAACCTACAAAGGTTTCTAAAAGATTTCCTAGATTTTCATTACCTGAAATGACTGGAGTTCTAATGTGGTCTTTAGATATAAGAGCAATTGCGCATTTTCCAATTGCAAACATTGTGAATTTTTAATTGCTCAATGAGTGTATCACAAATTAAAATGTCATAAATATACAAAAACCAAATCCTGTCCTCCACCTCTGATCGCACTGACATTCGAATCTCGAATCTCTTGCCCTTGCCTGTGAATGTTTCACATCTGCCCGTATGAGGGTAGCACATTCGCTGAGCGGAAAAGATTTAAAATGTTACTACAATTTTTTTAGGAAGCTACAGCCCCAGAAAAATGATCAAAATTGGCGTATCTCAACTATCCTAGAAAGATTAAGATAAACTTAGAGAAATTTTAGTGAGCTATGGATACTTTAATTTGTCAGTTTGGACTTTTCTTGTGGATCCTAATTTAATGAAAAATGTGAATCGTCAGTCAAAGGCATTACATTTAGGTAGCACATGTTTTAACTACTCTTTGTCCATCATGCTTGTTGATTATTAGGATGAAATTGCAGGTCATCAAAAAGTTATTAACTTAAGTTATTAGCTTAAGGGTTCCTACGGTTTGCATTCCATACAATTGTGTCCAAATGTTGTATTTTAATTTACTAATCAGTTCAAGATAGTCTAACCTTGCCAGGCAAAGACTATTAAAAAGCTTCTGTTTTGGCTAGACAAAACAGCTATAGACATATTATTTAAGAATGATTTATTTTTATATAAATATATTGTTCTCTAAAACTCTAACAATTTCTTTCCTCAAAAATCAGAAAGTCACAGTTTCTTAATACAATTCCAATCCATATTTTACATGATAGTAAAAAAGAAACAAACTGTGATTTATATTTTGTTTCCAAAGAATAACTTCAGATAATGGAGAAATATTGAAAGCTTAATGCTCCACCTTATCACTGGTTTTTGGACACTAAGCTAATCCTAACGAAAATTTGGTTGCTCTAGACAGGCCATTCTCAAACTGGGGTCCTAATTCCTTCTATGTGACTGTGAAAAAGATTCGGTGGGCCTGTGAGAATTAGCACATATTTATAGGTACTACCTACTTTTTATATTTTATTTGTTGACATAATTAAATATGTGAGTTCTATACAATCTGGCGTTTTTAAGAGACTGTCATAGTTGTCCACTATCAAGAAAAATAGGCCGCTTTAAATGAAGCTCAAGCTGTGACATATAAAGTCAGAGAAAAAAGCTTAACTGGATTCCATAGCTGAGAAAAACATCGATATCGATTTCCTTGGGGTGACGAAACAGCCTTATCCTGATGTTACAAAGATGAATAGTTTTGTGTCTTTTTGCAACCCACTAAGAGGGTGAGACCGCTTTTCTCCACAAATTTCTCTCTCAAAAAAGTATTGAAACAGTTTAGATGGTGCAAATGACAAGAGAGTTTCACTGCCAGAATAAAATGCCAAACACATAGATTCCTAAAATTTTAATTTTAATTCAATAATTTCATTTCATAAATTTAATAAAATTGATGTAGATTTTAGTTTCATATAACATTTTCTCGTCAACGTTAAGGAGACGCCACGAAAACTACGATGGAGTGCAAAGCAAAGATACGTTTTTGGTGCAAAGCAAATGTGCAAAGGTTATTCAAATTTCAAATTTTCCTTGAATCTATTGTAATATTTCCCGCCGCACGAGCACTTCGCCATCTGGTAACCAATTTGACAAGCATGTAATTCCAAGGTTACCTCGAAATAACAAGTGCATTTAGTCACTTTGGTTGGGTGCGCTGAGTGTTCGGTATGTGATTGCAACGATGGACGCGAAGCATTTTATTGTTATTTTTGTGTTAATATTGGTTTCTTCCTCGAGCCACGCAGGTAAAGTAACTGGATGCTCTTTAGTTTTCAAATAGCACACTTTACTTACTAAAGTTACTTGTTTCCAAAGCAAAACTGACAATTGTTTGTGAATCATCGAGACCCACCCCATTCCAATATGGCGCTATGCACGGCTTTGGGGTTACAACACATTCAATTAGAGTTTTCATGATATTTTCGTTGATATCATGACTTTGGGGTGTGTGTGGTATCACGCGTTGGATCTACTTTGTATACCTAGCAAAATATTTTGCCCTGATGTGCTGCAGTTCAGTAACAAGACTATCACAAAGCTTTTGGGTCTTAGCTTCTTTGCCCATCCCATTTTGGTCCCAACATCACTTTTAAAATAATTCTGACAATACGAACAGTACACTGTACAAGAACTTCAAGCGAAGAATACAGTTTGAGAGAAAATATTGACAGAGAATATTGACAATACCTCAAAACTTGTGCATGAGTATCTCGTTATTTCGAGTGGTAACGGCATGCACAATTGTCAAAGAATTTAAAGCAGGCTTGCCACAAACAACTGAAGAATGACTTACTAAAAACCTGACCAAAATCCGACTAAAAATCTAATTTAAATGTGTTTTTAGATGATGAATATGAATGCAATCAACCTCAGATTCATCGAGCTGAGCTGAAGGCTACATCAGCTCTAAGAGAACGCGGTCCGAAGTATGCAGTACTTGACGGTAAGTCCGTTTATTTTGAAACACTTGTGTTTGAACACTTTTTCCCAGTAAAACCTGCTACTTGAAGCAATTTCATGCATCAAATTCGATGTGGAGGCTTAAATTTATAAATATCTTAATTTCTGAAAGGTAGTATTATTACACTGTACAAAGGCAGGGTTGGATTACTGCCGCATTATAAAAGTTTCTGGGTACCAGTAACAGACCAAGTCTTCGTTATTGATGTGGGATTTTATCAATACCATTTTGACCTGGTTAGGTCACATTAAGCTGTTTCGTGCTTGGCTCTCAAGCTTGTGACATCTCAGCCTGCCACTAAAACATATATTGATTGTTTTTTTAGCTAGGGGAGGGTGAAGTAGTTTGAATTACGAGTTCATCCTTGTAGCGTAGTAGATAGAGTTATTTATAGAACTTTTGGTAGATAGTTGTGTTTAGCTTTAATTTTGTGTGCTGCCTACTCAATGAAATTTGCAGATGTAGTTGCTTTTTATTGTTTATTAATGTAGATATTTTTTATGACTTGTCTTTACAATGTGGTAAACAGACATCTATTTATTAGTTTATTTTAGTTTGAGTTATGTATACATGTTCAGTTTGGTGTTTGTGAGCAAGCACTGATTTTCTATGATTTTTGGCTGCATTCTGCTGGCATGTTTGGTGGTCTAGGAGAAAATGCATGGACTGCTGCCAGTTCGGACTTTGTTCAGCACCTCATCATAGACCTGGGTCAAGTAATGAACATCACAGGCATTGCAACACAAGGGCGTGCTCACCCGGCCGAATATGTCGAAGAGTACGGCATATCATATGGCTCCAATGGCCTTGACTATGCTCTGTACAAGGAGCCTGGAGGCAACGTGAAGGTACGCAACGCAACATGATAGACTGGCTTCGCTCTTGCAGGGGAAAGCAGATGATTTCTCACTAATTTATCATCGGAATCTGAGAATCTTCTGCTAGTTGCAAGAATCACCGTTTTAGTTTTCGAATGCTATCTGTCTCGCTTGTAATTGCATGCATGCACAATAATAATCATCACACAGCATGCCTATGTGTCCCCTCTTTCTCTCTTTCTCTCTTGCTAACAACTGCCTTCTATTACCACATCCCAAGAAACTTTCACTACTGCTTGCAGGGGCCCTGGCCTGGACTCCCGAGAAAAATACTTACAATCAGTTCCTTACAATTAAATTGAACAGCCGAAAAGAGATCCGCTCTATCGCCACTCGTGGCAGAGCGAGCTCGCTAGAATATGTAACCGAGTATATTGTGCAATATTCAGATGATATTGAGGGATGGAAGAGCTACACAACAGCTACAGAAGAAACAGAGGTATACCTTCAGTCCTGACGTTTGGTCCAATCGACAATCCCCTAACTCATCTTCTCTAATTTGATATACTAATCACCACTGACCAGTCACTGCTAGTTTTGAGCACTTTTTCCGCCACCGATCATTTTAACAAGTGTTTTCTGGTGGCTTTGGTTCTAACTTTACCTGGATTCTAACATCACTAACCAAAAATGAAGTTAATTATTATGTATCAATTGGTTTTTAATATTGCATTGACAAGTTGATTGTTTGACACCTGTGCTTTTTGTTCAGATGTTTAAAGGAAATGTTGATGGGGACTCTATAAGGAGGAATATGTTCGAAGTTCCCATAATTGCTCAGTGGATTCGAATAAACCCAACTAGGTGGCGAGATCGTATATCCATGAGGGTTGAGCTTTACGGCTGTGATTACGGTAAGTAGTAGTGGAGACAACGAAGGTGTCAGTAAAGAGCAGAGTACATTTGGTATTGGTGTACTGGCCAAGGCACATTTATGTGCTAGAGTTTAAATTTATTGCAATCATCTTGTATTGATTGCCTATGTAAAAGTGAAAATAACATGTCATATTTTCCTTTTGCTGCTAGATGCTGAAAACATGTATTTCAACGGATCATCATTGGTCCGATGGGATTTGACTAGCGATCCAATAGCGGCAACACGAGAGTCAATTCGGTTTCGGTTCAAGACGAGTGTGGCGAACGGAGTTTTGATGTACAGCCGAGGGACTCAAGGCGACTACCTTGCCCTCCAAATCCGTGATAATAGAATGCTTCTGAATATCGATCTTGGTACGGCTTGATGTGCATTCTCAGTGACATCGTCTTGTCATTCAGCAAGAGCCGACAATAGATTTAATGAGTGTGGGTCGATTTTAGGTGCTGGCATCATGACAAGCCTTTCGGTGGGAAGTCTTCTCGACGATAACATTTGGCACGATGTGGTCATCTCACGCAACCGTCGTGATATTGTCTTTTCTGTGGACCGTGTTGTCATTCAGGGAAGGATAAAAGGAGAATTTTACAGACTCAATTTGAACAGAGAGGTAAGCGAATGTGGTTGCGCTTGTGTCCTCTTTTATTATGCTGTTTGTACATAATGAAATAGAATTAATACCTTTTGTTTTATTTTAGTTTCACATTGGTGGAGTACCAAATAGACAAGAAGGTTTGACAGTTAATCAAAATTTCACGGGCTGCATGGAAAATTTGTACCTGAATTCAAGCAATGTGATTCGTAACATCAAAGAAGCAAACTATGATGTAGCATCGACGCTCTATGCTAAGGTCAACACTCTCTACAGCTGCCCTGTAAGTTGATCACTATTTTGTCTGGCACATGTAACCGTTTCGGTTGGATATTTGGCATAGGTTCGAAGGGGCTTCGCTGTTTCAGGAGCCGCAGATAATCCCCGTGACGTTTCTGACATCAGCGTCGTTTGCGAGGCTGAAAGGCTACGAGGGTGTTCCCTCGATGAATGTCTCGTTTGCATTCCGGACATACGAAGGCGATGGTCTTCTTCTCTTCCATAAGTTTACCTCCGATGGCCATGTCAAGGTATGGCTTTTATATCATGTAGTTGTACTGATTGATTTCTTTACAACATGACTATTTGCTCAGGGGATCAGACCTCACCTGTACAACTTTTCCATCCATTGCACAACTGGAGAGATGTGCAAACATCACATTTTAAAAAGCTAACGAATGAGAAAGATTTTACATTAAGTCACAATACACTTTTGAGTTTTGACTAAAGTTGATCCACTTTGGGTAGTGTCGAGATGCTAATGTAGTGATTTTTGCAGCTGTTTTTGGATGATGGTAAGATCAAGGTGGAGATTGTGACGGGAGGTAACCCGAAAGCACTGTTGGACAACTACGATGACCTGTTCAATGACGGCAAGTGGCACCAAGTTATCCTGACGATCGGCACCAACAACTTGGTCCTAAATATGGATGGCCGACCTATGAAGACGGTGCGTCTGCTCAAGATGACCACGGGCAGCATCTACATGGTCGGTGGCGGTGTCTACGGCACGCCAGGTTTCGTCGGCTGCATGAGGGTCATCAGCATTGACGGCAATTACAAACTGCCGACCGATTGGAAAGAAGATGTGAGTAGTGCAGTGAACTCGCAAGATTCATGCAGGTTAAAATGGTCAGCAAGTGAGACTAGGAGGACCCTGGATCATTTAACCTAGGTCCTGATGTTTGATGCTCAGCATTGGGATTTGGGTGCAGGGCAAATCTTAAATTTTATATAGGTACCCCATAAAAATGTCACTTCTGGGTTTTTTCTAATAAAATTTTCTGTGTCGGTCCATTATGCTCTATAACTAAGCCAAATGACTGCTTAGAGTTTTATGAAAATTTAATGATGTATTTTTGTGTTTTGTTCTTAGATCTTCAATTTTTGTCGTGCAACCCTTAACATGCTGCCAATAGTGTCGTTGAACAAATCGATTCTATACCAAATTTTATTTCCACTAAATGAAAACACATTTGTTTTAGGAATACTGCTGTAAGAATGAAGTGGTGTTTGACGCTTGCCAAATGGTCGACCGATGCAACCCGAACCCTTGCAAACATTTTGGCATTTGCAAACAGAGCTCTTTGGAGTTTTACTGTGACTGCAGTGGCACTGGATACGCTGGAGCTGTATGCCACACTTGTAAGCATCCGAGTAATTTGTGATATTTGTGCGTTATCCAGCAAAATAACTCTATCTTATGGATCGTTAAGCACATAAGGAAATCCAATGTTCGTTCGTGCCTTCTTGCTGACTCTTTGGCTCACTCCCTAATGGCCCACCCATCTTTTTCCCAGCCTTTGTACTGATTTGCCAAGACCATACAAATTTAAACACCTTCGACCATGACTTTACCTTCAGAATGTATTTAAATGAAAAATGTGTCAATATACCGTTCAAATTTGGTAAATGTTTGGAAGTAATTAACAGTGTTGGTTCATTTGACAAAAGTCAGACAATGACACTGAAACCTAAATTAGCCTCGGGTTGGGCCCATTTTGGTTGCATTGGAATGAGAACATGGTCATGGCAGCCTGATGCTTGCCAAAACAGTTGGGGCAGTCCGATTTTGCTTTGAAAACCCTTCTAGCAACTGTTTCTGTTCTAGCGCTGAATCCATTGTCTTGCACTGCGTACAAGAACTCCAACTCTGTCAATCAGCGGGCTCAGCTGAGAATCGACGTTGATGGCAGTGGACCGTTGAAACCTTTCCCAGTAACATGCGAATTTTATGGTAAGTACGTAGTAGTTAATAGTTAGACCAAAAGATATTCTGGCTACGTATTTCTTCCTATTTTAACATCATGTCTACTTGACTCTAGATACTTTGAATGAATATCGGGCCTTTACAGCGCGCCAACAGATGGGTTAATTTGCGCCCTCTAGAGACTTTCCTGCTACATATCTGCCAAATTATGCTATCTTAGTGCTGGCTACAGGAAAAAATTGCTGACCCTACTCCTGCTAACACTTTTTATTTTTAAATCATGGTGTGCTGTATTTTGCTAATTGTAGGTGCTAGAAGATCAAACAAACTAAACCTAAAACTTGAAGAAGCATGTTCAGCATTTAGTGTTTTAATTACAACATAATTTAAGTGTTCAGGAGGACTTCAGACAGCCTATAGGACAGAACATTTTTGGGGTATTGGACAGTAGCTTGTTAATGTAGAGTCCTTCACCCCTGCAAGCGTTTGCATTGTCTCTTAACTTATCTGCTCGCTTAGCCGACGGACGCATTCTGACTGTGCTGGGGCATCGCAACGAGCAGACAACGCCCGTGGACGGGTTCCAAGAGGCAGGCAGTTTCACGCAGAATATCATGTATGACGCTGACATGGAGCAGACTGAGGCGCTCATCAACCGGTCGTCGTCGTGTTCCCAGCGGCTCCACTACTCGTGCAGGCGATCACGCCTCCTTAACTCACCAGGTTCGTGCTGTTCCAGCCAGCACAACTCGTTGCGTGGCATGTGCTCGGGATTGATTGATTATTGGGGCTTAACGACGCACTATTTTTACATCTGGCCAGGTGGCACTGGTCTAATGGCGTTGGTGAATGATTGAATGATGATGAGGTTGATTATGAACCTAACCTAGCCTAGAAGGGAGGAGGGGAAACCTGGTGCCGGCACGAAGCCTACTCCTGTTGAAAAGCACCAAGGGGACCACTGACTTAACGTCCCTTCCGAAGGACGGTACGACTCCAACAGCAGGATTCTTCCACTAATCCAATGCTGTCGAAAAGTTGATAAGCAAGGTAAGTGAAGTTGACGTACTAACTTCACTTTCCAACCTCTCTCCTAAATAGAGCTGATCATGAACTGGCCCCTGGTTCATACTCCATTCTTGCTCCAAGTGGAGGATATATTCTTGTCAACCCCAGGGATGAGATACTCTAACTACCCTTTCTAGGCCATTGCCACACCTTGCATCTGACTAGCAAGGTGGCAAGTAGCGTGGCAGCAACTAAACCTTTTCAAATAAATATTGTTTCTATCAGCCAGTAATACCCAGAAGGATTGCTGATATTCAACTTCGCATTTTCGAAACGAGAAAAACAAATCTTTCGAGAACCCCCATTGATTTTGTGATTATCTTGCCCGCTTCAGCCGACGAAAACAACTTCCGGCCCTTCTCATGGTGGGTCTCACGGTACAACCAGAAGATGGACTTCTGGGGCGGCTCGCTGCCTGGATCTCGCAAGTGCGAGTGCGGTGTTTTGGGCACCTGCATCGACCCAACCAAGTGGTGCAACTGCGACGCAGGACTCGACTCTTGGGCAGAGGACGGCGGCGAGATTGTGCAGAAGGAGTACCTGCCAGTCAAGCAGCTGCGTTTTGGGGACACTGGAAACCCGCTCGACGATAAAGAAGGGCGATACACGCTGGGGCCACTCACTTGTGAAGGAGACGGTATGTTACCGTTGAGTTTGTAGAAGGCTGGATATGTGTGTAGAGTTACAGCATGTTGCAGAAAATTGAAAGTTAGTAATTGGTCCATTTACCGAGACAATAGAAATGCGATTGCAATATAAGCAGAAACTGTAATTTGAAATTTCTGTTCATGTCTAATTTCTAGAAATGTGCTTGCATAGGACATAAAAATATGGGCAAATTCTGTGGGAAAGAATGAGAAAATACATTGCATAACTTACCAAGGAAATCTGAGAAGTGTTATGTTTGCATTTTGGCATATGTCGGAAGAATTTCCTTCATTATGGCCTAATTTTATCGATTGCTAGATTCCCTGGCATATTATTGTGCCACGGGTAAATATAGTTCTACAACAGTCAATGGGACGAGAATGGGGGATGGGGTGAATTGCTCAAGTTATAATTTTTTCTAGGTTTTTCCAAGAGCCCTAACTAGTGTTGATTGTCGAACGGTGTTGATTTCCAGATCTGTTCAACAATGTGGTGACTTTCCGCATCTCGGACGCATCCATCAACCTGCCGACATTCGACATGGGACACAGCGGCGACATCTACTTTGAGTTCAAGACAACTGCAGACAATGCGGTGATCATCCATAGCAAGGGGCCCACAGACTACATCAAGATTTCTATCACTGGCGGCGACCAGCTTCAATTCCAGTACCAAGCAGGCAGTGGTCCCTTAGGGGTCACTGTGGAGACATCATATCGACTGGCCGATAACAATTGGCACTCGGTCTCTGTCGAGAGGAATAGGTGCGTCAGCTAATTGATTGATGTTTGTTTTCGAATATTACAAGTGTCCAAGATTGCCCACTTCCATTGGAAGTTAATTTAGTTTTCAAATCATCTCCTTTAATAAGCTGTTGATTGGGTATGGCCCGTGGTCTTATCATCATTTAATTCGAATGCACCAAGCACGTCAAGCGTGAATTGAGGGGGTGGGGAGGAAAACATGGTAGGTGCCTTCACCAATGTTTAGAGATACAGATGCAGGGATTTAGTGATAACTTTACTTTTCATCACAATGCATTAACTTTTCACAAACAGACAAGGACTCTCTAGCTCTACCTATGACGAAATTTGGGAAACAGTATGAGGTTATATTATGTGCTATCAACAGTTGAAAGATTTTTTTTTTCATTTTTATCGCTTACCGTGTTTTACCCATACCCCCTCAATTGTCTGGCTACTTTGTCTCAGATTCGTCTTTGTGTTCTCCAGGAAGGAAGCTCGTATCGTTGTGGATGGGGCCCTCAAGGCGGAAGTCCGGGAACCCCCGGGTCCGGTCCGAGCTTTACACCTCACCTCCGAACTTGTCATTGGTAAGTGTCAATGGCCTGCTTGAAGGGACACTCGAAGACAGTGCATAGCTGTTCTAGAATCTCTAAAATGTTCATAGCATGCGTTGCGACTTGGAAACAACAGAGAACATTTTCCAGGGCTTGGTATCTTTTCACAAAAGTCTAATCTCGTACTGTTTGCGACAGGCTCGACGGTTGATTACCGTGATGGCTACGTTGGCTGTATCCGCGCACTGTTGCTGAACGGCGTGCTAGCTGATCTGCGGGGTCACGCCCAACGTGGCCTCTACGGCATCTCACCGGGATGCGTCGGCCGCTGCGAGAGCTCTCCGTGTCTCAACAACGGAACCTGTCACGAACGCTACGAGGGTTACTGGTGCGACTGCCGATGGACGGCTTTTAAGGGGCCCATTTGTGCTGACGGTAAGTAATCCTGTAGATGATTTGCCAAGGTTTAGTATGTTCTACCAATATTACTACAGTAAGACCTCGTTAATCCGAATTGGAGAGGACCGTGAAATCCCAATTCGGGTTATAAACATTGGGATTATCGAAATTGCAGAAAAATATTTTAAACACATTAAGAGTAGAGGTGCCATGTGTGAGGTGTCAGATTGCAGCATGATGTCATATTTGCAGGAAAAGTTACAACTTACATCCCCATCCCCCACCCAATTGATTAGCACTGTTCAAATTAAAAAATAAAGACAAGATATAACACAAATAGCAAGGTGTATCCTTATTTAAAATGGCACATGCAATTCTCATTTGCAATGCATTGTCAGCAAGTGAGATGTTGATCATGAATGGGATGACAGACAGCCATAAATATAAAAATTCTATTCATTGAACACAAAGATGCCATCTGTTGTTTGCCAGCACATTTCAGTAGAGCAATAAATTCCCATTCATCTCCAGTCTTGTTTCCAAGCCCTTTTCTAGATGAGCTAAGCTCAGGCCAGGCCACCTGGCCAAAGTAGCAACATTTCCTCTGAGATTACCACTTGCTACAAAATCTTTATTGCAACATATATTAACATTTTTGGTTATATTAGGCTATTATAAATGTAATAATATTGC
>LVVV01432240.1:0-14755 GCA_001676325.1 Amphinemura sulcicollis
TTTATCATGAAACTGTGATCTCTTCGACAATAAACAAATATTATTATTATTATTATTATTAGTCTTGAACAAATCGTAAGACCACCCCCCGAGAGAAACGTTTTCTTACAAGTATATCCATAAAGATTCGAAGATTAGTTTACGGTACTTGGTCTCAATATGTATTAATTTCCTGTGTAATTAATTATATAGACATACTTTCACAGCCGGACTTGAAATTATAATCCATGAGAATTGAAACATCCCCAAATATGCTACGGAATAGATCCGATCATCGGTTTAGGACCAACTGATTATAACGAAATGAAGCGACGTAAATTTTGATAATGACAGTAACTATAAAACCTACCCCTACCCTTCGCTTAATAAACCCAGATTAGACAATCATAGTGGTATCAGGGAGGGATTAAAACGGATCCACTCCAATAGGTTTATATAATCTCCACAACCAGTTTGAAAATATATCAATGAATAATCATTCTCGTTAATAGCTGGCCAGTTCATTGGGCATGAATCATGATCGCAGGTTGTGATTTTACCTCGAAACTTAATGATACGGAATAATTGCTTTTGCAAGGTAACTATCAGCGATTAATTACCGTACAGTGTGCACATTATTTTATAAGTGTAAGCAAGTATTACAACATTATTGTTATGACTGATCACATGTTGAGTAGAAAGGCATTCCTGACTGACATTTTGTTGGCCACATTGTCACCAGCAGCGATAATGCGCTTAATGGCTGAGAATTTTATTACCATTTCTCTGGCTGCTCTGCAGTAGATAAGAAACAGTAAAGACTTTTTTAGGTGTGTACTATTTAGTAGCCATGGATGCAAAATAAACAACAATGGGTAGAAAAGATTCATACACGGCGCCCCGTTGAACTGGACGCTTCCCGCAGATCAAACTCGGCTCCTCCTGGAAGCGAATTATTAATTAATGGCGAAATTGAAATAGAACACTTTGTAAGAAGTTTTTCGACTCTTACTGATTGATTTCTGTAATTCATGTGCTTAATCAACAGTTTTATCTTTTTAAAAATGTCATAGCGATCAATCTGTTCCTAGCAAAGCTGGCACGGCTCCTCCTCCGACATCCACGTAAAATACTTTCGCTCGAGGATTTGTATGAAAGCGGTTCGAGTAGATCTCCACGACGGCATTTGATAACGTATCCTCTAAAAAGCGCCTAAAGAAATTCGTGCAAATACAAACTGAAAGTTCTCAATGAATCAAGGCATATATCAATTGCAGGTCAATGAAAGTATATTTACCGTTTCAAAGATTTATTTAATTACACAAAATAAAAGTGTTTGTGGGTAGTTTCACACGTTTACACAGACGTTCACTTTGGTGAGAAGTTCTGTATTGTAAACTAGGTTACATTAGCATTTGCCTTCCATCGTCATATTCTCTAGTCGTAACTTCCTTGTAAATTGTAGCAGCAACAAGCATTGAAGTCAAGGGAATGCAAATGCACGGCACCAAGTATTAGCCGGCCAACACGTGCTACCAGGAATTCAAAATTTGAAACACGCGAAGAAGCAATGAAAATACAGAACCAACTCATCTCCACAAGATTGAACCAATGTGTGTGTAGGTACATCCAATTACACCACCAGGAATACACATGTGTTCCACGAGTTCTGGACATGTGTGTATTTCGTGCTTCGCCACAAATTGATTGTAATGCATGCGGTATTAATTCAAATGTGTTTATAGCGTGTAAATTGATTAGAACTGCAGTGATAAATTAGCGGAGGCCTGAACAGTTTGCGATTCGATTGCATTCCAACAATTCTGGTGGCGGAATTTCCGAAGATGGTGCAACGTGTGTTGTTCACGAGCCATGGTTGGATTGGGAACGTCATTTTATCTTTGCACCCAGGCATTGCATTGTTTAACAGGAACAGGTAGGTACTGCCTCGGGAAATACCTAGAATGTTCTTGAAAATATCTCGCATTCCTTAACGGAACAATACTGCTCTGTACGACTTGTTGATCGCTGCTTTGGCTGTTCGAGACCTTTCAAATTCCTCTAAACATCGAGTTAAAATACAAAACCCGTTTTATTGATGACTGTAAAACGTTTTAAATTCAAACATTCATTTGCATCGATTAGGATTCCTGTAGCTTACCAAAACAAGGTATGTATAAACAGAACTTGTTTTTATTCCAAAGCAGCTTTATGGTTCGTTGCCAGTTTTTGTTAAAAGCTTCAGAGACCTCTTCTGAACATACGCGAAAATTTTCCGAAATCATAAACTAGTTCCTACAGTTAAGGTTAAAACCTCTGAGAATTCAATAGTTGCACCGGTTTAATTAATATTTTATCGTGTTCTCGCTGGGAAAAACAGAGTATATTTTATAGCAAGCATAAGTCGTATCACATTAAAACTAAGGTAAAATAGTAGCATATTATTATACAGGCACGCCGTAAAATTAAAGCATCCAGGGGTAGAGAGAGCGGGCGTTCGGCGTTCACACACCAGGCTATGGCAGTAAGAGCCCCGGTTTCGACCAAAAAATCCATCCCATGAAACGACGACACGGAAAATAGATAAAAGTCGCGAGCCGTGCAGCGGTGAATTTGGCCAAAGCCCAAAAGCTCACTTTTTCCGGGATCTGAGCGGCCAATGAAAACTGCCTCTATCTACATACAATGATTACAACGCGAATATTCACCTAGATACGGATTGAAAAACCACTTGAAAATAATTAATGTGAAATATTGAGTTGGTGATGCCAGAATTGTATATTTTATGGTCTCGAAGAATGCGATCTTTATGTATTTGTTTGAAAGTATTCTATATTCGTATATTTTTTACTTTGAAGTGTAGTAACAATACCTATTTGCGACTGAAAGTTCTGCTCACATATTTTCTCGCAAAGCTAAAT
Source organism: Amphinemura sulcicollis (assembly GCA_001676325.1). Taxonomy (NCBI): domain Eukaryota; kingdom Metazoa; phylum Arthropoda; class Insecta; order Plecoptera; family Nemouridae; genus Amphinemura; species Amphinemura sulcicollis. The sequence goes on from LVVV01432240.1 coordinate 2,901, forward strand.
GATCCTGAAAAATCTGCACACATTTCATCTGGTGTTAGTCTTAATATTCTTTATCCCTGTTTCATTTGATTTCAAATAATATGCCGCTAAAAGCACTTCAAATAATTATGCTCTAACCCTCTAATAAAAAAATCTAGCAAGAGTTGACATTTTGTCCTGGGGTAACTTTCTATAGACGTTTCTGGCTTCTGAGTAACGCGTTGACAAATAGTCTTGTTTGTTCAAAATCCCGTATTGATACCCAATCATCTTTACGAGGCTGCGTTTTCTTATCAGCGTCTCTCCAACCAGCATACGTTGGAGATTCCCCATCGCTTTATCACCAGTGTCCGGCTAAAATGACACGAGAAGGGAGGCGGCCGGTTGGTAAAGAATCCCACTATTGACATAATCCAAGGGCTAATACTTTCGCACAAAATCGTACAAAGAAACAAACTTTTGATAAAACAAAGAGAAAAATATTACGACCGAATGAAAACTTTTTTAAGGCTTTTGTTTGTTTAAGTCAAGAACAAAGACCATCTTCAAAAAGAATCGGGTCCAGATATTTCGGGTCATCTTCGACGATAACGTCTGAAAGTAATCGAAAAGTAGCTTGAATTTCTCTATTTTTAGGGTTTGTGTTGATTTTAATTTCCTGAAAACTATGTTCTTTGAGAGCAATCGTGCTTATTACTTACTGTGTAACAAACAGAATACAACAAACTTGCAATTAATACCATTCCTTCGCGCCAAAATACCCCAGCTCTTAGAGCGTAAGCAGGATAAGCGTTATTGCTTTCATGATTGATAATGTCACCTAGACCAAGCTGTCTAATAATCATCTCACCATCTAGTACCTACTACATAAGTCTGATTGAACCCTCTAAACTGACCTACTTTGAAATACACTTCAAACCCATTGCATGCCTTCCCATAATCGAACGTATGAGTAGGACAAGCAGGAACCGCCGCATTCGCTAGCCGTACATCGTAAGTGGAGCGCATTCCTGTGATATTATATCGGAATTCATGGCATTTGGACATTCTTAGTGGTGTCCTTAATAAGAATGAGCCAACCGTTTAAGGGTGCGATTGCTTCCCCCGATCGACTCTCCCAACTCAAATCTCGATCGAAACGATCGTTTAGAAATAATGTGATAAAAACATTTCGACTCTTATTGTCCTACGGCTTCCTACGGTAATGGATTTTGAATAGATAATGCGTTGCATTTTAGTACCCCGTCAAATCTCTTACCTAGATCAGATTGCATTAAATTATTCCTGTTTGCCTTTCAAGAGGCTTGAAATTGAGAGGGATGCTGGAATGATAGCAAATGCGGGAGGTGGGCTTGTGGTGTAATCACTTCACAGTCACGTAGCTATACGAGCCCCACAGGAGTGATATGGTGCCTCGAAGCGCTCCTACCTCCTACCCTCTTCTCAACCTATCCTCGGCGTGGTGTACCCGGGCCGACCAAAACGTGGCACACTCCCTAGGTCTTTATGCCACATTTGTTTCACACTTCCAACCAAGTTATAAGCCAATTCCCTAAGACGTACTACATTACTCTTGCCACGGCTGCGGCTGCAGCGTCGCATTTCTCATACAAAACGCGAAATTTTTACATTTCGCACCACGTGCGGTGGTGAACTTTCGATGAAGCGTCACGAAATGTTGGTTTACGTTCGGTTCGATTACGTTAATAACGCGAATAACTGCCTTTGATTATGTATTACATTTGTGTCTTCATTTACACGGCTTGTAAATGTAGTGAAACATGAAAATCTTTTACAAAATGATATAAGTATTTCAATGTAACCAACAACAATTTTGATTTTTTGTAATGACTTAAATTCTGGCATGTTAAGACAGTCAAATATAACGCCAGCTGAAAACTAAGCATTGATAATGTTTCTTTTATTATAATATTATAGGTAGGCACTTGTAATTGAGCTGAATGTATTTATAGAATTCGCATGGCTAGGTTTCCAATGCGGGCATCTCTTACTTGGTAATGAAGTATTCCCAAGAGCAATAAAAACATTTAAAACTTTGCTATTGGCACATATAAACATCAGAGGAAACTATTTGGAAAACAAGCATAAACTGAACAATTGCTAATCTGTGGCATATACACATCTATAAATCAATTAAGACAAATCTAGGTCAGTTTCTGTCATATTAGCTCATAATTTTTTGTACCATTGTTTTTTCTCCTGTGGCACTGCGCTGTGAAATGAACGCCAAGAGCTGGAACAAAACGCTTGTAAACTTGCATCAAATGCAACATAAAGTTTTTATCTGCAGAAATTCACAACAGTAAATTGTGAAATCTCGTGCTTGCTCTTTGATTAGTAGATACATCCTGCAACTGCACGAAGCTCTTGAAACTTTCAAACTCAACGTGCTATATGCTTTATAAAAAGAATGTAGTGCCATCTGAGGAATACACAGCACAACTTTGACGACCCTCTGCAAGAATACAAAAACCTTTTGATTATCTTGAGACCGTTTGAGAACAAGTGTTCTGGGATGGCTAATATTTGCTCTGTAGCAGAACTAAATCTCTATAAAAATTAGCTTGGTGATCAAAATACTAACTTCTTGCTCTCTATTGTCAAGAAATCAATGAAATCGACAGATATCAGAATCTTTTTTCAGAGTAATATTTGTTTTTGCAATTTCTCTGTTGCGTCTAACGAAGGTGAGAGACATTCGACAAATATTTTCAACCACCAAGAAAGTATGCTCCTGCCACCCTTAAAGTCGTGAGACAGATTGCAAGCAATACATCTTCCTCTCGAAGATACGCCAATAAACACCAACTTGTTTTGGAAGTCGAACAAATTTATCATTGATTCGTGAATGCCACTTTCAATACTTTTTTACATGTACTCTTAGAAACATGCTAGCTAATGCGTTTTTTACTACCATCAAGGTATGTTTCTGTTTGCTTCTTTTACCCATTTGTACGTATTCACAAGGGCAAATGTGTGCCCTCACAAGATTTACGATAGAAACACAGGTGAGACACCCCGTCACCAATGCTTAGCAGAATATTTTCTATGTGTTCCGCTACGTGCACACATATTTTCACTTCTACTTGCATGAATATGCAAATCATCTTTTCCCTCAACTTCTCTGCATATATTATTTTTAAAATAAGTGACAGATAACCATGTGTAAAAGATGTGTCCCATATATACGTTTCAAAAGTAGTGTAAAGCATTTTCCCGTGCCAGAGCTTCTCTACCTGTTTCCACACGGATGATTTTCTTGATCCCATGTCAGAGGGGTAGACTATGACAGCGAAGAGCAAGCTTCCAACACAACATAACGCTCTTATTTCTTGCTACCCTCATTTAGAGAATCATACCTAACCTGTGACGTAAATAAGTACCTTTACGGAAACACAACAGTAGTCAGCCCTAATAAAGACCGTGTTTAAATCCTGGTCGTTGATCATCGCTTGCCCTGTGGTCCAGATGATCGTCTTAAATCTCTCACTCTAATCTCCCCTCCCCATCTCTCTATCCAAGCTCCAGTATCAGTGATCACACCTATCCATCTCGGCTCCCCGGTCTTCGCTCCTCCTTATCATCCCTAAGGCCTGTACGATAGAATAACCCCCATCTCCCATGTCGTACATGTCTCATCATCCCCATCCATTCTATCCTTATTCCATTTTCTTCTATAACCCAGTTTCGAGCAAGTGTTTTTTCCATTATCATCGAAACTAACCATTTTGCTAAACTTTATTCAATGGCATGGAATATCCAAGTTATTATTTGCAGTTCAAAAGAACCGGTGAGCTTCTTGTAGAGTGGTGTTTAGCTTACGGAAATGATCTCCTACGAGAGGACGACATGGGTAGAGATTAAAAAAGGCATATTGCAGTGGACAAAAGAGATTACTCTTTTGCAAACTGTTTTTTAAGTTAAACTTGAAACGAGTTCAGAAAAGTTTTATTTTTTACCCTATGTCTGTGCAGCCTACAAGATTATAAGCGAAATCCGACTATTAAAAAAGAAATCGAGATTTCCGGACGGTAGCACCGAGACTTGTTAGCCAAAGCTTTATGTACGCCTGCTCACATCAAACTCGCACTGATTTGTTTGTATTTGTATACCATTACTCTACCTTCAGCCGTATTTTCCACAAGAATTTTCCGTTTCCACTCCACGGCGAAACGATTAATACTCTATGTACACTAATTATAGTTTCCTTTGACTTTGAACGCTGTCTTTACATAGCACAACGTAATACATTATTAATAAGTCTTTATCCGGGCACGAAGGGTTGCGATGAAGCATATCCTCATCCGTGGGTGGATTCCAGAACCAAATATTTGATGATTTGCTGATATTATACCCAAGGTAGCTTTGATTATGTATTAATTTAATCTGGTTAGGTTATAAAGCTAGTTACTTTGTAAAACATTTCGCGGAATGTAATCTGTTGCGGGTTCTAAAGTGCAAAAGGCATTCGTGAACGATTATTTTATTACCAGCTGATTTCCTTCTTCCATTTCAGTGGAGCCTAGCGGCTGTGATTTTCTATCAAAATTATGATATCATTTCATTTCATTGGTTTTATGTAAAATAGCATTTAGAAATCACTCAAAAATTAGTTTATGCGATACCATTTGGCGTTTTATTATTTCATATTGAAATTGATAGAAGTGGACAGGCCGAACATTTGGACTGAAGATTTGAACAACTGAACATTTGGACTGATGATGTGAACAGCTGAACATTTTGCATTGCGCTGGGAAGTCACATTTACTCATTTTTTATTTATTTATTTTTCGAAGAAATTTCATATAAAAAATCTAGTATTCAGATCATTTTTAATAAAACCAGAAGAAATAATCCACAAACTTTGATTAAAAAAGTTTTGAAAGGATTTGAAAGCAGCTCATTCAGAAAAGGCGGTTGGAAACGCTTGCCTAGGATTCTTCTTAGGAACTAGATCATTGGTCAATGTTACTAATGTAAAATAGAATCATGATGTGAGTGTCTGCCTTTTCTCGAAAAGAACAATGGAAAGAATTGATGAATATATTATTCACAACATCGTTTTTGACGTAGAAGTGGCCAAGCTCTTTTCAAGCTAAGAAATGGTTGATACCCTTCAAGGTCTTGATGAAAGTTCTACGTCTGGTAATTTTTGCCATTTTCAAAGTAAGGCAGACATGTCGCTATCATTACCCTAATTACCAAGCTTTAATTTGCCGCAATCGCGTAATGAACTTTTCCCTCATCGATTTTTGATTTTTCCTTATTCACAACAAGGAATGAAAGAATTTAACAAATAAACGGTTATCAGTGATAAGCTGGTGTAGATAAATTAACCAAATTTTTTGATCTAATTCAATCGTCATGAAAATATGATATTAATTCGTATTTACTTCCCAAGAAAAACCTTCGAACACTTAGCTGCTAGCCTAGATGCTAAGTTTCCAATCATTCTTGAGCTCTTTGCAGCGTTATCCGAAAATTGACATTAGATAGATTTAATTTAAGGCAATTATACTACGTATACAAAAACTTTGTTTTCCCCGGAACTGTTTACATCTAAATTTTATCACGGAATTAAAGCATACTATCTATTGGTCATTTTTGAAGAAAATAGCGTAAGCTTAAAGTAAACAAAAAGATTATTAGTTTGCACTCTATATTACAATGCGATAGCCTCTTCTTAGTAAGCCAGTCAACGTAAGAACTGGTTGTTGAAGACCCAGCCGTTGTTGAAGACCCAGGCGTTGTTGAAGACCCAGGGGTTGTTGAAGACCCAGCCGTTGTTGAAGACCCAGCCGATCAAGCAAACTTCAACCGCACGCGACTCTCCATTGTGAATTGCAATTTGATGTCAGCGTATAGATCGCTGGGTGTCGCGTCTCTCCTATCTCTGCCCTTTGCTCTCTCAATCACTCACACTTCATTGTGGAACGCGAAAGGTCACCTCCTAGGCACATAGCAAACTCTTAGGTCACACGGTGTCAAGGTGCTTTTGCCTTGTCGATTCGTTCAACAGCCATTTAAGGAAAAGTTCTCCAGAAAAGATTGAGTCAAGACTCGAGAGCTAGGTATATGGCTAATGGTTGCGAAATCGTTGCTGGTTTTTTTTTACTATTTTTATACTCTCTACACTTTTTACTTCTGCTCTCATCGCAAATGTTTTAGTTCCCAGGTTTTGATTGCGCAAATATTTTCCAGGTTCGGTGTATGTACTTTTCTATACATTTGTATCAGGCGTTCTTTGAAAATGTGAATATCATTTAGCTTTCATAGAAACATGTGAAAAAACCACCAGTGCAATCTAAATTTTCTTTTGCTTCATTGTACTAATATTTACTCGTGCAAATTTACTTCGCATTCCATAGCGAAAGTTGTGTGTGCACCACCGCCACATTCACCGTTCGAAACTTCCATTTGCGATTCAAAACGATGCTCATTCTTTTTGAAAGCTAGCTGCAGAGCAAAGCTCGCGTGACGTGATAGATGAGGCGTCGTACCCTTAAGCTTTGTGAAGTGAGCCAACCCCTGCACGACCGATGCATTCAGCTATTCGCGATCCCTGTGATTTGTGAAACAGTTTTATTAAACTATCTTCATAAAATTGGTTTTGCTCGGGCGTGGGTCGCACCACACGCCATATTAATAACAAGTCCAGTTGGTCGCAGCATTTGGTCACAGCATTTGGTCGTAGCATCGAACATCGACCGCCACACCGATCGCGGGGCGCTGGTGTCTGCAACGGTCACCGAGAACATCACTTGACGCCGATGATGGATGACCCAGGGTCCAATGCACGCAGTGGTCGCCTCGCCGATAAAAGGATAAAAGCGAAAGGAAGCGAGAAATAAGAAAGCAACTTCCCGGAAGATTGAAGATGGCTTTCGGTTTTTATTCGCGGCTCCGCGATGCAAAATATCATCTCATAATATGAAAATATTATATTCCAGACGATGACGCGGAGGACGTGGCGGTGGATTTTTACGTCTTCCTAGCGTTTCCTTCCGATCGCTTTTGATCGCGTTTGATGGACGTATTGATTTACGTAATAAAGTTGATTACTCTGCCATGTGATGGAGACAAGAAAGCAGCGTGGTTCCTCGCGCCCGCATTTTCTTGAATATCAAGCAGTAGAATTATTACAAATATGGAAATATCTCGGGCAATATCGTCCTAAATTTCACGTAAAAGTCTTGCTTTTCCTGCTGGATTATTTAACCGCGAATTGAAACTCTTGTGTGCCAGTAACTAATTAGAACCCAATTTTAACATGTTTTTTGTGATGCCCTTTCATATTTTTTTCTACATTTCTGGACCACATCCATTAAGTTCCCCGCCTACCACGCTGTGAAAATTAAAATCCAATAACTTTTAAGTAATAAGGTAGAACACCATGCTGTGGTCTGTATTAAAATGTACTTGCATCGGAGAATTCCTCGCTTACCACAGGGGTAGAGATTAAGTGACGCGTCTACGCTAGCGTGCCGAGCACGCCGTGGATGGATGGCTGCAAATGAAATATTCCATGAGCGTATCTTATGAGAATGTGTTCCTAATGAGCTCTTTACAAACTGCCGGAAGCGGTGCAAATATTGATTTCCGTTTTATTCCCGTAACAAAGTCTTGGCTCTTGAGTGTTGAGGTTATCCAATAATTTTAGTAGTTGGCTCAGACAGGAGGCGCGATGCCTGCGAGGGATTCTCATTCGGGGGTGCAAGTGCTGAACAGACAGATCAAGCAACTACGGCTGTCAAAGTATATTTGACATAACCCCACTTAACCTTAGTTCCAAGTGATACTGCTCTATGAACTTTGCCCATGATTACTTACGCATGGGGATGATTTGAGGAAATGTTGGTATCAACTCAAATAATCAGGCGGGAGCAAACCAGCATAGGCAGTGAACACTTGCGAGTCACTAAAATCCACCTGAAAAAAGATTTCCCTAAAACTAAGTCACATTCAGCTTTTTTCTCCAGGTCAAATATCACATTCTCAATGACAATTAACGAATTAACGACAATTTTTTTTTAAATTCGATTATGCAAAGGCTATGAAATATTTCCCGTTGTCTCATTGCTGAACACCGCCCAACTTAGCGGCATAACAAGTCCGACGTTTTTGCGGTACCCGTTCCTAAACTATTCATATCATACCCAGAACGAATTCCAGCTTTGAGGCGTACTCCGACACGAAACCAGGTAGCGTCAAGTTCTCGTTAATGACAAGAGGCAAAGCGACCTCTTGCTCTCAACTCATTCAGAGTCAAATGCGACGCCTCTGCTATATGGAAGAGACGACGCCGACGCCGCCCTGTTCCTGTAACCGTGAAATCTTGCACAAGCCGGAGACGTCGGTGTAAGGAAATAGACGCCGCTCCTGTTTGAGTTGTTGAGCCGGTAATTAGGATTCAAGACGAGGCGTCGTCGCAGGCGTCGCCGTCGAGTTGGCCGAACATCATCAATCACTTGTTAAAGTCTGTGTTGCCTCATATCGCTGGCTGGTGGTATCACCTAATACTTCTCATCGTCTTCAAATTCCACAAAACAGGCAACTTATTAATGTTATTCGCTGGAGAAAGAGCCAACTTAAAGTTGGTAGAGGGCTAATTTTTACCATCTTTGTACCTAGACAATTACAAAAACATCTCAGACGGTCTTAAGCGGTGTTTCAAATTGCTCCACCCTCCTCCCATCTCCAAACTCCTTCCACACGCAAGTAAGAGATTTTTTAAACGCTATAGTTTGAAAAAACTTTGTCCGTTTGCTGCCCGAAGCAAAGATAAAACCGGCAACTTTTATTTTCAACTCTGGAAGTGCCACCGTCTTATCTGTGCTCCACAAATCTTTGCTCTTATAATAATAATTTGACCTACGCAAGGATCATTTGTTTCATATCCAGGCAGAAACAGTTCAAACGTACTGATGTGCTTTTTTTGTCGCAAAAGATCTCATTTTAGAACAAACCAATTATGGTGATCAGAAACTTCCAATGAAACCCGACAGTCTAAGAGGATTCTGTCAGAAAAAAATGGGCAGAAGACCAATAAACCAATATCCAATCATTCGGATTTACGTCATGGGATCAAAAACTCCATTGCTGTCGTATTTCCGACTGCGGTTTATTTACCTAAAACAATCAGTTGTCTTTATTTTTATTTCTTTTTAAATAAACCAGCAGTCAGCTTCCTCATATCACATATTCCACTCCACGTTTCATATTAAACTACACAAAAGTACTCGTCAACTTTATTATCACCATTCCCGCTAAGCAATTGCCAATTTGAAGTTAATCATCTGACTAGACCCGAGGGTCTTAAGAGTGCAAGTCTCGTTCCAACATTGCTTCGTTCGAGAAAGTAAGACCGCGTTCTTGTCGCAGGTTAATTGGTCACAGAGCGCGACACCGCATCATGAAGTTATCAAGAAAGTCAATTTGATCCTTGGCGTAATCCTTCCCTGGACTTCTACCGCGCATAGAACAAGGCGGCCCGTGATATTAAAGAGATTTCGAAGAATCGCGTGCCTCAAATGTCATCACCGTTAAGCTTACTTTTCAAATGAACATTGTTATAAACGGATCTCCGGTCCACTTTATCTAACTTCTGGAAGAATTCTGATTTGAAAGGGGGTTTCGAAAATGAGTGTTGTCACGTGAAAAGTTTCCACAATGGTAGTTAATTACCATTACAAGGAATCAAACCATTTTCATCAAGCCATCAAATATCAATTTTTTCATGCATTAAATAATTGATGGTAACATTTTCATATTCTTTAAAGTTTAAATTGTTCGAATAGACGAATTGAAACACACGAATGAATGACGAATTGACGAAATGATTGGATGATTTAACCAATTTATTTTGCATAAAAAAATTAAAACAAGCGCTGAATTCAAAAACTGGTTCTACATTTGATTTTGTTTCAGTGAAGCATGTCTAACTCTGACTATTTGAAGTGATTGGTAATTGCCAATTGGTGATTATTTCCTCTACAGTCTACTGTTATCCACTATCATGTCAAATAGTGCAGTATCATTGCCCCACACTGTGAGAGTAGTCCGCCTTGGGGCTTAGAGTAAAATCATTCTTTAGTTTGACATTTTTGACAGTCAGAAACTAATCCATTAGGGTGCTATAAAACTGAAAACCTACTTTCAAGGTCAACCCGGCACTTCCACCAAGTTGAACACCAACTAGGCACTTCCACCAAGACGTACCCAACACATGACTGGAACTAATCCGGCACCACCACTCGCACCTAGTTGGTCGGCTAACATCCACACTGGTTTTTAACAAGGGTAACTGTCGCTAAGGATTTTACATGATCTAGCAACGACGAGCCCGCTAATCCATTTGCAACGCACGCGCGTTTCACACGTCCGTAAAATTCAGCTTGTTTTCTTTTTGTCGCGTTCGTGAGGTTGACGCGGCGAGGTGACCCAAAAAAAAACAGTGTGGGGGAAATGGTGGGACGGGGGGGACGTGAAAACTCAGATGGGGTTGTAATTTCAGACCTGTGGGTTTCGCAACGGCCACTTCGTAAAATGGGCGAGTTTTTGGGGTGAGATTGGGGGAAAGGTCACTCTCATTTATCAGCGTCGTTATCATCTTCCTCACACCCCAGGGCCCACCACCTTCGAAAACATTGGACATGAAATGTAGCTTCGCAAATTAAACGCTATTTTGGACTTTCCGTCTAGTGCTACTGTTACGAGTATGATTGTGATTGGCTAAAAGGCGGTTCTATTTAAGAAGTAATGCCTATATACTAGGAGCAATGCCCATAGTGTTTTTGCATTATTTTTTTACATGCTGTGTAGCCGTAATAAAACAAACTTTAATCTTAAAAAATAATTCGTTTTAATGTTGAATATCTTGTTTTATAGCTCTTTTTATTTATTCATTCTCAGCTATGCAATTCATAATTTTATAATGAAAAAAAAATTAATTGTTGTGCGTTAAGTTTAAAAGCGAGCTTATTTAAAATAATCTCGTTCTCATCTTAACTTTGATAGTCAAAGAACTTTTCAGATGTTTTGGATGATAGAACTTGGAGAAGGAGTCCAAGAAATTAAAATTTAGTAATGAGAACAATTACCCGTGGCACAAGCTGTAATCGTTTGAACTATTTCGCTGCGCGCTTGTGGGTGTAGCATAAATATTCAACACGGACTGGGATATCTACACTCTACAGAAATGTATTTTAATGTATTATGTAACAAATCGTCTTTAATTCATAATTTTCAGAGATGAGGTAATTAATCATGTGCAAACTATTTGAAGGGGTGTAATTCCAAGACAAACATTAAGCTCCTTTAAAATTTGATGAAATGTAAAAATTATTGTTACGCAAAGGCACTAGATTAGACCATTTTTAAAGATGTTATAAGTTTAGCATAATGCTGAGATAATTACCGTTGCAACAAAGAAAACCTTACAGAAACAACAGTTTCCTTGAAACATAATTGCACATAGCTCATAATTAAAAAGTACGTTCTTCATTCGTTTTCTCTCAAAAAACTTATTATTCTCGAAGAGTTAGCAATTACTATCAATTAGTATACCGCAGCTTTTTGTGATAAAATTTTATATTATTGTTCAATTATCTTGCCACCTGTGTGCACAAGAAGCGTTGGCATCGTATCCTTGAGCGCACTTGCTTCCAGATCCAGCTGTACCTCAAGAATGCTTTTTATTCACGCTCAGCTAATTTGTATGCAGTTACGATATACTAATTGTGTTCGGTTCGCGAAGATTTTAACTTATTTCAACTGTAAGCGTCGCCTCTGTGATACTGTATTCCCTAATTAAACTTGTACAGCATTAATATCTCAACCAGTGTCAGCATTCGCCC
>LVVV01432241.1:0-14812 GCA_001676325.1 Amphinemura sulcicollis
CCCCCCCCCCTCTCCTTCCCTACAGCCTCAAGAGTCTCCAAGAACTCGGGAAAACCTGGGAATTTGTAACGGAGAGGGTAAGGGGACAGAAGTGCCCTATTGGTGGAGGAACCATCCCTGCATTTGTTTAGAATGGTCATGTTCAAATCATAGAAAATCCAATCAGAGGAGATCTAAAATAGAAATCACCAAGATAGTACCTGGGACCTCTCAAAGGCAAAATGCTTCCAACCTGCACTAGTTAATGATGCCATGCTTGGTAACTAAAGTAAAAGCAAAGTGAACTACCTAGATGCAGTTCCAGTTACTCACATAATCACCCGAAAGGCAGAAGGTAGAGGCAGATTTAGTAGATGGACTTTTAAGATCCCATATTTTCATCTGACCCCTCAAGTCTCCAGTGAGGATCGAGTTGTGTTTGAGGAAGCAGACGCAACGTAATGAACAGCTGTCAGCTTCATTGATTACTCTAGTTGGGGTCTCGCGTTTGGCTGTCAACAGGACGATGCGTCCATCTTCACCAATTGTGACGAAGTCCTCTTCAAAACATGCCAATCCAGTACAAGAACTTTTCTCCTTTGTCCTAGAACAATTATAACTAACAATAAAGGCTATACCTACCAATGCATTTTTTTTGTACCTTAAGATGTAGTGCCACACATACAAAACAACAAATAATAATGAGTTTCTTAGGGACCTAAGTGAAACTAAGACTTTACTTTGCATTACAGTAAAGTGCATTAAAAAGTGACTGGAATACATACAGTTTTAAATTTATGAACAGATACAAAACTGTTATGGTTACCTACTGTGTTGAGTGTAATAAAAGTATATTTGTGAAAAATTGCATGGCTAGTGAATCTAATGCTATATGTAGTTAAAAGATACTATGTCTTACTTGAATTGATGTATATTGTTCCATGAACTGTTTTCATACACTTTCAAGTGATGTCCATCTTTCGCATCTATGCGGAACAGATGTACGGAGCCAAAAGATGAAGATGCAAGGAACACATTCTCATTAATGAACTGAAGCAAAAAAAAAGTTTTTAATACACTTATATAAAAAATTCTGTTATAGATGTGGTTCCATGTTTTCATTAATATTAAAATAACTTAGATATAGCATAATTAAGTTTTACCTGGAGTTCAGTTACATCCCCCAAATGTGCATGACTAGAAACTCGAGTGGGACGACCACTAGGGTTTTTATTGTCATAATGAAAGACGGAGATATTATTCACCTAAAATATGACCGTCAAAACCAATAAGTTATACTTCATTGTGAGTTTTCATTGTAATACTAGAGAAGACTATGGTAATACATTCAGAGCACAGCAGTGTATTTTTTTTAACGCTGAAAGGCAAGAGGTTAAGTCACAGTTTTGCCTCAGAGTACATGTAACTAAATTTAATGATATATAGTAGATGAATGTAAAGGATGCATGTCTGTACAAAGGGTGTAACAGTAAAAAATGAGTTGCTCTTTTGTAAACAGAACTTTCTCTGCTATGGCGCCCATAACCTCAAAGCCGGCAACGTTAATAAAACTCACCTTATTTCCCCAACTACCAGAAGCATAATATATTGATTCTGAATTGTCATTCGGTCTCCATCTAATCTTATTGATCTTCATACCAGTAAAGGTCCCAAACACCTTTTCACTCATTTTTGCACAGAAAAGAAGCAGCAGACAAATGTTGACATCAACCCACAATCACATGCAGTGCTGCTGCCTAGCCGGGCCCCTTCCACTTTTCGGTCCCACACAAACCCGCCTTCTTTGATTTCCAAGTTCAAAACATATTTTGGGTGTCTGGTTCAACTACAAAAACGTCCTATAATTTTCCTGGATTTTCTTGGAATGCCTATACTTCTATGCCCATACCAATACTATCACTGAAGCGATGGTCAAGCGTTTCTGCAGCTGCTGAAACATTTGTTCGCCGCTTATTCTGTCGCAAATTGATTTTCTATTTTTCGGCAAGCTGCGTTCCCCTTTTCTATCCTTCTCACTCAAATTTACAAAATACTGTAGTTATTTTCAGTGTCGACAGCTGTTGAACTTTGCTTAATAGTTGGCAATCACTGTGAAATTGCTTCAGCAAAAGCAACAATTCCTAAGTGGCTAGTTTTGACCTTTTCGGTACAACCATAGAATTGTTGGGAATGTCATAAAAAAGGTCCGATGATTTCTCTCCTCTTTAATTCACAATTAGTTTAATTCATAGCTAATGGTTTAGATCTCCATTCACCTTATTACAATAAATGAAATTTTTAATGAATTTAAATTTCAATACAAATACAATAAAATATAAAGAAACTTTCATTCATTAACATTCCAAATCTCATCTGAAAAAATTAATCTAGAGGGCTTATACAAAGTTGCTGTTGGTTTTGCTAAAATTGGGAGAGCAATAAGTTTTTCCACAAATTTAGAAGATAATAGGCATCATCTTTCAAAAAATATTTAGGTGTTGTTGAATTTATCAGATATGTCTGAAATATACTCCCAAATTACTGCCCAAACTGGCAAGAGCATCGAGAGTCAGCGATCAGGGCCTATACAAACTACTTCAAAGGAGACTCCTACCGCAGTTGTTCCCGACCAAAACAACGAGTCTGACTGGGTGATGCGTAAAATAAGTACATTAGACAGTGAATATGTTAAAAAACATTTGGGTACACCTCTCAGCTTGGCAATGTCTGAAATACTGGCCAGACGCCCATCTGATCCAATTCACTACCTTGGACACTGGCTCTTGAAATGGCGCTGGAATCAAGAGCAAAAGCAGGTGGAAGAAGACAAGATCAATGATTTACTGGAAGATCGAAGAAGAATGGCTGAAGAAATCGAGGTAGGCTTAATGCATCTACTATAAACTTAATTTCTCCACTAATTTGCATGGAATTGTGAGCATCATTGTTACAGCGCTAAACTTTGAACATAAATTTTATAGGAAGAAAAGCGTTTGGAAGAAGAGAAACTGGAGAATGCTCGTAGGGAACTTAGAATTGAAGCCGAGATCATTGCTCAATATTGGGTCAATCTTTTGTATGACCAAATCGAGCTCCCAGATCTCCCAGAGCCACCAGTACCCGAGGTTCCTGAAATTGAAGTCGAAGCGATTCCAGAAGAGGATGAAGAGTTGGAGCCTCAACCAGCTGCAGAAACAGAAGAAACAGAAGATGAGCCACCCTATGAAGAGCCGAATCTTGAAGAAGAACCATTGATTGAAGAACCCACAGATAATCTGGAAACTCCTGAAAACGATCAGCTTGAGCCAGGCACTGGTGATCCGGAAATCGAATGAGGTGGAAATAACTGTAGTGGCAGAAGCATTATTTTGATGTAGATATACACTTTATTAATAATTTCTTTGGAAAATAGAAACAGACATATATATCAACTTTAATTAGAAACATAATTATAAGTAATACATTGATACAAACTAATTGTAAATTACCTGCAACTTTTCAGCATAGTATTATTTTGTGGATTGGTACGCACGTAGCAGTCAATATTAGGAAGCATCAGAAGTAGAAAAGAATTAGTAGATTCTTGGAAGTAACAACCACCTTTGAAGAGCGCAAATTCAGTTGGTAGGAAGATTGCATATATTTGTGATGTATGTAAAATAATAGTTAATTGGTTGGTGTAAGAAAGATTGAGAAAGTACTGGTAAGTTCTATTTTTAAATTGCGTTAGCAGCAATGCACTATTAGCACTGCTATTAGCATAAAAAAGTTTAGTAATTCCCAACTATTTAGCATTGTAGCAGGCTGCAAAATGTATAATTTTAGATAGTTAAAATTTTTTAGTTACAAATTGTTTTAACTCTAAGAAAAGTATTTTAAGGCAGCATTGTTCTTGATGTCTTATGTATTATTTAATCTTACCCTTCAAAATTCTAATGGCAACGGCCAAAATGGACAAGAATTATATTAGGTACCTACCTATCTCAATTATTATGCTATATTTAGCTTGTGGGGGTCGTCCCGCATAAGCTCATGTTTGCTGTCAGAGTTAAGTGCTCCAAGGTTTCTAGATAAACCACAAGAAAACTGATGGTAGAGAAAGCAAGAAGCTTGGGCTGAAAGCATGGATCTTCAGCTTTCTGATGGAATTTTTCCTCTAATACCCATTCCCAAATTGAATTATTCACCCATTTGGGAACCACCCCACAACAAAAATTGCATATATTTTTCACACCCTCATCCAAAGTGCAAAATTCCCACCAACCACCAACTTTAACGAACATTTATGTCTTCTTTGTAGTTGTTGTGAAGTGAAAAATATTTAAGAAGATTGAGTCCAATGAATGTAAAAGCTTAATTGAGTGTAAGAGCAAGTGAAGCGAGCGATTCCTTTAAATTTCCCCAAATTATGATACACGTTTCAGCCTATATCTGTCTGTGGTTTCAGGAAACCCTGATGACTGCTCATATAGACCCTAAAATTGAATATCCAATTTTCATCCTTTAAATGGGGAATATTCGAGATATTTTCCGACTTAAAATTTGCGTAAATATTTTCTAAAACAACAGTGTTAAAGCCAATCTGAAATATAATTAAAGCTCAACCCCTAATTCCAAGCTGAGTTTTGATCAATTGCAGACATACTGGGACTTTTTTAGGGCCAAATTGTTTAAAAAGTATAGTGGACAACCATTTTACAGTGTGGCTGCCACCTCAAATTGACATCTTAATTTGAATCGCTCGACTTTTACATGTCAATCTTTGAAAAGCGTTTGCCGAGTTATTACAACAGCTGAATTGAAGGGCACTTTTTAATACTCAAGTATTTTTGTAAGGAACCATTCAGGGATCACAAATATTTAAAATTTCAATGATAATTTCAATTACATGAAAATCAAGGAAGTAGTGAATGGCAATGTTATGAAGGAAATCAAAAAATCAAAAACAACATTGATGATATGGAATAGCAACCCAACACCATTGTTTGAACAGAGAAAGACAGTTTCATAATTGGGGTTGTAATTAACAGGGTCTAGCTAGGTAATACTATATTGAATGCACCCAAGATAAATACAAAATCCCAATTGGAAAGATTGTCCCAATGACAGCAATTCATTTTGTAGAATTTTGTAAGGTTTTGGTCAAGTGGATACCTATGCAAACTTATCACAGTTAGGCCAATATCTTATGGGGCTTAAATTTCATTTGTTGTACGATTAACGCATCGTTTTGTTTCTAAAAAGTAGCTTGGCTGCCGCCCGGTCTGGCCGTGGCATCTCGATCCAGAACAAACAAGAGGTTTCATTGACAAATGTTTGAAAATTTAATAATGGAAGGGAGGGGGGAGAAGTTATGGGAAATATGCGATTTTCGCTATGGCTAAGCATCCAAATTCAAAAGTAGAGACTTGCAGAGCAAGGAGTGAAGAGAAATTTGAAAATGTGTACATGTGAGAATCAAAGATAGAAGTGTAAGAAACTTTTTTTGTGACAAGTCATGCAAAAATGTGTGAAAAATGTAGGAAACGTTAGCGACGTGACGTATGCATTCTTCAGATGCGTGTTCTTGCAATATTTCTTGCAACATTTATTTAATTACATAAGAATAAAAGTTTTAATTGAAAATTCAAGGAATGTTAGAGCCTAACCCAATTTTTTATACAACTTAAAAAATGTCTTTTTGAATTGTCAAATTTTAAAGAAAAGAAGAAAGTTAAACATTCATTTCATTCAAATCATTCAAATTTTATAACAGATTACCTTGACAAATTAAAGAAAAAAACTGGCCTTGCCTTCCATAAAGATGTAAAACAGTACCTAATTGGATTTTTTTTTTACATTGACCAGTTTTTAACTACTTAGCTCTTTCTATATATGTAGATGTATGTTATTTTAGAAAACTGACTGTCTCAATATCGTGTAATCGATCAATTTATAGACAATAAACATTATTATTATTATTAGACAAGGATTACCTTCTGAGAATATTTGAGGTAACTTATTGAGGTAACTTATTGAGCTAATCTTGTATCTTCAAGGTATCTTGTCTTGAAAATTGCTGGCTGAATCCATGCATCTGAAGACAATGTGGCAGCTGATTCGAATCAAGGCACGGAACAGCAATTCAATAATTCCTAGCTCCTTATCTCACCTAACCTACTTATAAGCAAGAGGCCGATCTTTCCTTGCAGTCGAGCCACAACCGCCTGGGTTAAGGCTGGTCAGGGAGGTGCCAATCAAGCAGTTCACAGATCTACAGACAAGTGAGGCATGCACAACCTCAGCTTAGCTAGACTAGCCTACAACGTGTATAATGTTTGGGAAGAGACCTATTGATAGATGTAAGTGACATAATTGAACAGGAGAGCAATTTGCTAGAGAAAACCAAAAATAATGATTTTGCTTCATCATTATACAGCTGATTAATTGCAACATGAGTTTTCTTCTGCCAATTTGTTTCCAGTTTCAAGTAAATCTCGTACGGTTTGTCTGTATTCTTCGCCAACAAGCAACCGGTGTTATTTCCATGCTTCTAATGGCTACAGAACACTAGTTTTTTCTACTTTTAGTACAAAACAAAGTTAGGATCGTGGTAAGAACTAGTCTAGCTGGACTATATGCTTGTAAGCTTAACAGTTTGAGCCCAGCTTGTTGCAAGTTTTTTGTCAGCAGGTGCAAATAGCTCAGCTATGCTCTATTTCATGGATTTCAAACCAAAGGTGCCAAAATCCCGGCAGCAGAAAGCTGGCGCTTATCTTTAGTTGTTTTTACTGATTCAGACTCTTTTTAGTGGAATGTCATTGGGTTGTACTGGATCAACAAAACCAGCAATAGAAAGAAAATTGTATTGTGTCTTGCCAGATACTTAAAAAAGTTAATGCCTGCAGAATTGAACAAAAAGCTATGCTTAAAACAAAGAGACTAATTTCAGCAAAAAATAAAAGAAAGCATTTATATGGCAAAGCAAAGAGGGACTGTATTATACACAACTTCACTAGGTATATTTAATACTTCACTATTTTTTTATGGGTGAGGTCTCTGCTGGGGGTATGCGGTAAGTATATTGAGCGAGATTAAAATTCTTGTCATTACACAAACACGCAGTCTCCATAAGTGACGCATTTTTATGGGGTTTTCTAGAGTCTTCTACTGCCTACACACTCATTTTGAATATAATGCTCTACGCAAAATAAAATCAGTACACCTAGGAAATCATTCGAAAGGTGACATAATTAAGAACCCGCATCAAGAGATATGCGGCGTAAATGAGAACTATGGGCTAACTAAGAATTTGAGTGAATAGTTAAAAACTACTTGCAATGCACATTGTATATAAAAATTAAAGACACACGTTCTACGTACACTAATGGCAATGGCCAAAATCCCAAATATGTAAATAACATAGACATCTCATCCATTGCAAGTGACTGCAAGCAACACTTAACATGCGTAGCACGCTTGGCACAAAGCAGGACATCCACACAACTACTTCTACCTATCTACTACGTCTAAAAAGCTTGCCAAGTTGGCAATTTGATATCGGAAGCATGAATAGCATTGTTAAGTCTCTATTGTTACGTCCATGCGTTAACAGCTGAGAATATTCATAGCAATAAACTTAATGATTCGGGACAATAAAGCAATCATGAAAATGGAAAGATAAATACTTTTTTAAAAAGTTTACTTAGATAATTATTAGTGGGGCAATGACTGTCAATGTTACATGATGTAATAATTTTTTTGCATTATTGTTACGAAAACTTCTTGCAGTAACTAATATCACACATCCATAATATGTTGTTTACATCTAAGCACGTTCCAGTGCTGTGCGTTGTACTGTTGATCCCAAGCTTCTAAAAAGCTGCGAGTGTGAGTAAGAAAAGTAAACGACAAAAACGCAACGGCCTTGACAGAGGCGAGACCGAAAAATAAAACCGAGTTCATTTTAATTTTCCTGAATGCATGGACACTAGAAAAAGCAACTGTCTCTCGGCCATTGCATTATGCGTTACATAACTTTTGATGCGGTGTTTGCTTCTAATTTTTTTGTCAGACACCAACATAGCCAATTTTCTAAAGTACCAAGTAAAATCCATAAAATTTGTTGGAAAGCATGCCAAAAGGCTGAATATTAAAATAATGATGGACAGAAGAAATGGAAAGGAAGAATGCAAATTACTTGAAATGATGAAAAACTGCAAGCTGAGACAGAGAGCTGCACCAGATTACAGCTCTGTTTGCAGCACACAAGTTCAGCTGTGTCACAGCCCATATTTTTTCATTGTCTCCAGTAAATTATGTTGTACTTTTGCCTTCATTTCACATCCTTATTTCATAGTTCCACCCAAAAAACTCAAATTGATTTAATACATTTTTGGTCTTTGCAAAAATGGCTAGTGCTGAATCTGAAATGATAGTCTCCCAAGTCAAAGAGTAATGCATGTCAAGCCTAATGAGGTACGTCAACTAGTGAATTGTTTCACTGACCTCGGAAAAATACTCTTTGAATAATGGCAGGAAAAATCGTGCAAACCGTTTGGCCTGCTAGATAGTCTGGGAGTCTGGGTTTGTTGCTACAGATTGTTCTATGTCTGTGCCACAGACTGCTTTTCCACAAATGATTTGTGCATGTTAGGTCCTCATGACTCATGAGTTGTGTCAGTGACAGCTAGATGGAGCAGAAAGGGGCCCAACATATTTTAATTGAGGAAATTAAAACTAGTTACGTGTCCCTCTAGTTTTTGAAGGTACATATCATAAAATTTTTTAAGATTGCTGTGCAATAGGGTCAAAGTCAACAAGAATTAATGTTCAATGATGATGAAGCATTCATAAGTAATTTTCTACCAATCTTATGTTTAATCAGACTTTGAGGCAAACACCTTCAATCTGCTTAGTCGATTATGAGATACATACAACCATTAACTTTGAACACCGTAGGTATGTTTTTATACGCTCTATATTTTCAGCGTTTAAAATTGGATTGCTAGGAAAATATTTCCTGCATAAATGCCGACGCCCACGATTTGACACGTTTACGCATTGGGGCCAAACTTTACTACCGAGATGTGCACTAAAGCAACAAACCCAGACACTAACCAGACATTTACCAAGAAGAAGCGCTGTTAACTAGCTCCGGATCGGGCGGCAAGACCGTGACCGTCTCTAACGCAGGCTTGGGTTGGTAGTTGTGCGATTTCATGTACCCTATGAACTGGTTGGGGATTTCGGCGAGCACCTCCTTGGCCAGTCGTAACCTAGCCGAGCGCGGGTCACCTGCCAGGAAGAACTTATTGAACGGAACGAACTGGACAATGTCTCGCTGGGCACGGACCCCGCCCGATGACAGCGCCACGTTGTCGGCGTCCAGCGTCTCCATGGCACTGAAGTCGGCGTTTCCGATTCCGACTATGATAATGGACATCGGCAAGGCGGACGCTTGAACGATCGCCTGGAATAATAAATATCTAATTGGTATTCTGTGGTTAAATTGGTTACTGGAGAAAGGATTTTAGTTAATTAGTCAGACACAAACCATTTGTGTACTCCCTTAACTCATAGATACGTATAGTTTACTTCTTCCCTAACCATTTTCCCATGATTTTACAGAATATAAATAATTTATCTTTGTTTAATTCTCCTCCGGCTTCCAAGGACGTACCTGCACTGTCTGCGGCATGTCCGTGATGACCCCGTCGGTGAGGATCAACAGAATGAAGTAGCTCGAGCCGTCCTGGTACGCAGATGCAAAGCGTGCCACGTGATTGATGACCGGGGAAAAGTTGGTTGGCCCGTACAGCTGTACTTGGCGGATGCAGTTGCGGTAGGCCTCCACCACACCTAGTATGCAAGAACGCAAACTTGAAAACAGATTAAACAATTGCTGAATATTTCTACACCAGTTCTTCCCAGAGTGTATGGTCTTAAATTGCCAACTGGAACAAGTACCTAGTCAGTATGTAATTGCTCTTAGCAACATCAAGTCTTTTTGCAAGTGTTTTTAATGGGATAAAAGGCAAATAGAACTATCTTTACCATGCAAAACAATACCAAATTGGATAAAATTCGAAATCACCTGCTATGCCGTTGCAATATGGATATGTAGGATTCATGTTGACGAAGAACTCATGCGACACTTTCCCTTCGGGTGGAATTCGAGCCCCGAAGCCAAGAACGGGGAAAAGTTTGTCGGTGTCGTAGTCTTGAATGATGCCGCCCACCGAGTGTATAGCCTGCTCGTACGAGTTGGGCACGTGGCTAATGTAGTGCAGCGACTCCATCATTGCAGGGTTGCCGTTAGAGCCTGAGCACACACATGGATGATAGATGAATATCAAACTTGTAAACTCCTACCACACAGTAGGTTAGTATACAGAGACATAGCGTCAATGTTATTGGTTCTGCCTGAAAATTACCTAAAAATAAATAAATAAAATAACCAACAGAGTACTACTATACCGACAATAACGGAACTCGAAAACAGATGGAGTCGCTGTCACGGAAAACTTTATTTCGTTATTTCTCATGGATTAAACGTATTTTGGACTGACAAGCAATCAATTAATCTTCAGTGATACAAGCTTTTTTGATTTATAAATCTAAATCTATGTCTTTATTAATAACTATTTAATTATACAGGTTTATTCAAACGATGAACGCTATAAGCGCCATCCCTCGTGGAGTTCCGGTAACATCCCTTGGGTAAGCCACGCACAGGCAGGGGCTTATACATTGAGGTTACGTCTCTGTATACTAACCTACTCTGTGCTCCTACTGCTTCCAGCAAAGGGAATTAAAATTGCATCAATGTTGGGGAATTGTGGGCTATTTTGGCCACCCACATGAACAAGTTGTAATAACAATGAAATAAGTACGTAAATTGCAAATTCAAGTGTCCCTAATTTAGTTACTAGAATAGAACAAACTACTATCCCTTCCTCTACACGTCTCAGTGACATTCAGCTGGTGCCAACTCACCTGTGAAGTCAATAGCGATAGAGCAATGCAATTGTGTTCCTCCTTTAACGTAGTCCATGAACGTATTAATCTTCTGAAGCTGGAAGAGCGTCAAAGAAAGCTGGCCTGAATTTGTGTAGCCTTTCTTCTCTTTCACTTTCTTTGGATTGATGAGTTGGTAGCGGTTGTCTTCCGAGGGCCCGGCCGAGAGCTGCTTTAAGGTTGCGTAGCACTCGCCAATCACACTAAGTTTCCCGCTCGAGTTCCAGTCGTAGCAAACGATTTTCATGCTGCGGTCATAGTCGCCATTGCAAAACGTGCGCACGGGGATCGTGAATCTCTGCCAAGTTGGGTTCAGAGTGTTTTTGATGACCTAAAGAGCAGACAACATTAGACAGCAAGGTCCTGACAAAGAGGTGGTGGTGTTAATAATGTTTGAAATTTGCATGCACTGTTGAATAGTTCAATTTAAAAATGATAATGTAGGTAATAAAAAAAGTAAAATTGTATTTAAATATTATTGTTGGGCATAAAAAATTTGGGGTAGTATGCTTAAATCCAAAACTGCTTATTCAAGATACTTGCATGTAAGTAGCATATCTCTTAACAAAAGGTTATTTTGTCTTGGATGAGAAATAAAAGTGGTTAATAAAAAAGTTTGGAGTCTATTCTACATGGGTAGGTAGTGAACTTTATATTATGTACTAGGTATCTACTCAATTTAATCTTGCAAAATTGATTCTAAGGTAAAACATTCAGTGGATACACTTGTACGCTTATGGCAATAGAGATATCAGTTCTAAGTTAAGCAACATTGAGCTAAGTCAGGTATTGGTTTGGTGACCAAATATTTCCTTATATCACACTATGGTAGGTGTCATACTACACCAGAAGGTGCGTTCTCCCTTCTGCACAAGCACTCACCTCAGTTTTGTGCACAACACTGTAGTCGCCAGTCTCCATTGGCTTGTAAAACTCCAGGTACGGGTCTGATTTGCCAAACATATCTTTCTTATCAAGTGACTTGGCACTGAACTGTAGCACAACCTCATCCTTCAGGACAGAAAGTTCCTCAGCCATGACAATCATATGGCCTTGTCCGCGTTGCCCCGCTGTAGCAACCGTATGCCCCTTCTTCAGAAGCGGCAGCTGTACCTTTCCACTCGAAATTATTTGAGCTAGGGTACATGTTGCCACACCAAGAAAATCCTGCTGTGATAGATTACCACTAGCTGTGTCAACATCATAGATTTCAAACTTCAGAGGTTGCTGCTCTTCAAATTTGAATGGCAAGTTGACTTTTCTTTGAAAGTCAGGATCGTGGTTGTTTTGGATTTGTTCGGTACGGTGGTATTCTACCCAGCGAGTCTCGCCAAAAGGTTGTACGAATGTGACACACATTGGATCTGATTTGGAAAGTGTGTCTTTGCCTAATAGGCCCCTGTAACGTTCAATCAAATAATTTACAAATAATTAAGTTTAGTGCTGGGCTCAACATTAACATTCATATAATTGACTCTGGACGGCATATATTTTACAGCATTTTAGTACCCATGATATACAACATCTGATTTCCTGCGAGCGCATTCATGACAATATTCTGTAGTTTTCTTATGGAGAAGGGCACGAGATCCAGATAATAGACTGCAGCATATTGCAGATAGGCCACGATATCATGGTCGATCACGGGTGGTCAAACAAAACAACAGGTTGCCATAGCAGCATTGATAGTTAATGTTGCACAACTCACCTGCATGATATTGTCAGCTCTACTTCAGTGGTGCAATTAGCAGCAGTCCCTGGCGCAAATGCAGCACTCATAATAGGAGGATACTGAAAAACCACGATAAATAAGTCAACTAAAAAACCCGACAGCTTAGAACTGCAGTGCAACTCTGTCAGTTGTCACCGTGATTTCGGTTTTTAGGTCACAGTCAGCTGTATTTGACTGGCACTTGACGCAAGCGCTTTAAATTATGATTGTGCTTCTTGATAAATCGCTGCGATAAAGAATGACAATACCGACTTCTACTGACCTGTCTCACTTATCACTGATGTTTATCCCTATCACGACATATCACTGACGTAAATACCGAATCCACTTGACAGACCTTTCAATACTACACAGACATGACAGCCTCAGCACAGCACAGACACACATGCGCATTCATTACCGCTGCGAGAGTACCTCGGTGAGAACTGAGAACGCATATTTTGGCAAGTTTGAATTTAATAAAAATCTGCAGATAGTCAAAGAGGATTTATTTTGTAACAAGAACGATCAAGGCTGTCAATGAACAAATGGATTTTGGACAGTATCGGACAGTTGTCTTAATTAATTCTATGTTTGAAAAGTGAGCTGTTTTGGCGCTGGCACAGAGGGCGTAGCGGTCGACAGCAGCAGCTGTTGAATAAATGTTGTGTTGGTTTCGTTTTGACTGAAGTCACTCGCTCGTCGGTAGGAATTTCGGGTTTCGCTGCGCTTTGTTTCGCGAGTAAGGACGTTATTTGTAATTTCTCTGGAGTTTATTATTCCTTTTAATGGCTGTGAGACGAGCTTCCCATGCCGGAAGTTGGTATTCTGATTCAGGTGAGCATCGTTCAGTTCGCAAAAATTTCCCTAGAATTCTATTCCAAAATGTAGCAAGTGTTGAGGTCGGTGACCTTATATTATTGGCTCATGGCTTGCATTCACTTCCAATGACTTTGTGCACCCCGTCCCGTTATGAAATTCGACCTATGCTAAGTTATGCACTTTTCCGACATGAAATTTAATTTTCAGGGAAAGATTTGGGAAAACAGCTGGACAACTGGCTTCATGCTGCCGATTTGACTCACGGCCCAGCAAGAGCAATTATAGCTCCGTATGTGTTGATAATAATTATACGCTTAGTGGATTTCTTTGTCTACTAGAGTGTATTCTCTTTTCTTCGTTATTTAATGAGTGGTTTTCTGTCGACAGACATGCGGGATATCAGTACTGTGGAGCTTGCAGTGGATTTGCATACCGGCAAATAAGTCCAGTTGTGGTGTACGTTCAAAAAAAAAAAAAAGTTTTTTTGCTATTTTGCTTTGATCTAGCCACCACATGATTTTGCAATTATAAATGTCCATTTGTTTGGTGATAAGTTAAATTTTTTATCACAGCAGACCGGTCAAACAATGGAAGATTAATAAATAGCCATTGCAAAACTAATGTTTACATTTTAATTCTCTTTTTAGAAAACGCATTTTCATTCTGGGACCCTCTCATCATGTACGCTTGGCAGGATGTGCTTTATCTCCTGCTACAAAGTATCGAACGCCTCTCTATGACCTGCGGATAGACTCTCAAGGTACGAATAATTTTTTGCATCAATTTTTTGTCATTGTAGTATCAGATCCCTATGTATTTCAATTATATTTGATAATATCAAGAATGATAAGCTGCTTTTTAAATTATTTTACTCTTTTCTGAATACTAGAGTTCAGGAAGAGATTAAGGCATCAGCCAAAAGATTATACAACTGGTGTTTTCTGTAGCAACTTGCTGTTTCAGTTCGTTTACTTTCTTTACATCCTACCTCTTCTCAAACACTATCTAGCCTCTTCGAATACTATCCTTTCACATTCCTGCCACAATAATCGTTATGATACAAACTGGCGGCACTAACACGCAATAGGCTCCCATTTAGAACATTTGCTTAAAAAGTATGTTAGCTAGAGAATTCGTGCCAGTGTGCAACATTATCCGATGCTATTGGGATCATGGTCATAGGCGTGCACAGCGGTGCGGCAGATACGGCACGTGCCGTATCTAAGTTTTCAACAGCCCTAAGGTTTTTTGATGAGCGTAGCGAGCGAAGCGAAATCTTCAATTTCACTTACTGAAGAAAAA
>LVVV01432242.1:0-14825 GCA_001676325.1 Amphinemura sulcicollis
TATCTCAAAAGATAATGTGGGGCTATAATGTTCAAGAATTTGACAAGTCAGTTTAATTACCTTCTCCATCTTCTCTCTTCTGAAGTATGCTTAAGTCCAAGGCGTAGAGCAAAGCCATTTGAAGTGCAAGAGTTACGCCATCAATGCCTCCCGTAGGACTGGTGTCTATCTTTGTCGCCTTCAGTGTGTTAATCAACTGCAACGTAAACTCTTTTGAGAGTCCACTCTGGGCAGCCCAGAAGTAAACGATGTCGGCTAAAATCTGTCGGATGCTCAAAAATAAGTCGGAGACTTGACGGTGATGACGCGGGCCACCTAGGGCTCGATTCTGTTGTAGCAGCTCAACTTCTTTCGACAGATCCAAACTTGAGATCAAATCTGCAAACAAAAAATATATTTTAGTTCTATTTCAATGTGTTTATGAAATGTAGGAAATAAAGCAAATGAAGCTATTAACTTACTTAGGATTTTACTAATTATTCCGTTGTCGAAAAGTTCTTGCGTGTAGTTTGTTATGTACAATACCACATGGTCAGATGCTTCTAAAGCCCATGAAATTCCACTACGAGATTGCACGAGCGTCCGCAGTGCACTAACAATAGCCTTCCGTCCATCGTAATAGAGCAGGACTGCTACGAGGCCTCTTGTTAAGCCAGGATGATACGGCATTTGTGTCTGAGCTGAAATTGCAACAATAAATTGGGATTATTTACAAATATATTTATAAATGATTTATTAAGTTACAGATTGATCACTCAAAATCAATTAAATGAGCTGCAAAACATACCTGTGCACAGCAAATCAAGGGCCATGTATTCGTTCATATTGAACATGTCTGAAATTATAATTGCTTCATCTACAAGTTCCTTTGAAAGGATTTGATGGCCAGCTCCAAGAGCAATTCCATCTGTGATTCCATTTCGAAGATTCTCACGGTGTTGAGGATTTTTTGGCTGTGAAATAAAAAAGTCAGTTCCATAATCTCAAACAGGGGCACCAAAAATTAAGAGAAATTCCACCAGCAGAATATAGCCCCAGGCATTTTCTGTCTAATAATTCTATTTGAACATAGTCAACGGAGATGATTTTCAAACAGAATGTTTCAACATTAGAGTTGGGATGTGACTAAACATATGCTTAACTTACCGGGTTCTTCAAAAGTGTTAGGAAATTTTGCTTATGGTTACGAAGAGCATCTTCAAGTTGCTTCAACATATCATCTTGAGGTCGAGCTACGGCAGCTTCTACCATTCCCTGCAGTTCTTTGAATGGTGTCCACATGTCCCTGCTTCTTTGAGTACCTAAAGCGTATTATTTTTGGATGAGCAAGCCAAACCTCTCAAGTATACTTGCAATGAAATTTGCAGGTAACCTTAAGACACTTCTTAACTTAGATCTGCCTAGTTTCTGAGAAAATTCTGTAGAGAACCTACCTACTTCAGCAGTTTTCAGAACTTTAGATGGGAATGCATTTTTGATACATTTTTGGGCCTAAAAATGTTTCCAGAGGAACGAAATTACTTGAGAACATTTAACCAAAGGAAGTAACGTTTAATTTCCGAAATTTGTTGCTGGGTTGCATTCTCAATTTATTGTGGAGGCCAACAGCCTGCTCCAAAGTGGACCAAACTTGCAGGGCACACATCTGTGTATCTTAGACCCCTTACATTTTTCAGGAAAATGAGTCTAACAATTCTGAAACTATTCAATAATAATAAGAATTTTGATATTTTTACTCCGATAAATAGAGTGGTTTACCATGTCATCAGACCATTAAAGCCAACAATCAGGATGTCACTTGCAAAAGATCATAATGCAAGCAGCCCATTTTCAAGATGAAATTCATCATTTGTAAGTAATGATTCTCTATCACAGATAAGCAGATGAGAAACAATGATGGTTTTGTTTTGCAGTGAAAGGCAGACTGCATGTTTTAATTATGAAGAACATTGTTCTTGTTGTTCAAGTAAGTTTGATCTTGATCTACTCTTCATTTTCCCTTTGTTTTATTGATGAGCTTAGCAAAATCTCCAGTTTTGCTTCCACCAAAAAAAGTAACTTTTTTTTTGTGCTTTATTGTTTGTTTGTTTGCTCCCTAGTGCCTTCTCTGATTTGGACCAAATTTGCAGGGCTCAATATTCGTGTTCTCAACTTGAACTTCCTACTTTTTTCAGGAAAATCGGTGCATTGATTTTGTATAAATCGGTTTTTAGGAGAATTTTCTATTTTTTCAACATTTAAAAAGTCGATAACTCCCAAAGTTTAACACAGCACATGACCACAATTTTTGAACATGCTAATCTTGTTAAGGTGTACCATGCCTGATAATTTCATACTTGTAAGATAATCTGTTCCTGTTTTATTACCAATTTTAAGTGACTTTCAATGATTTTTAGGCGATTTTGAGCCTTTTTTAACCATTCACGGCAGTTTTTAAGCCTTTGAGGCTCTTTCGGTTCTTTTTTTT
This sequence comes from Amphinemura sulcicollis, assembly GCA_001676325.1. Taxonomy (NCBI): domain Eukaryota; kingdom Metazoa; phylum Arthropoda; class Insecta; order Plecoptera; family Nemouridae; genus Amphinemura; species Amphinemura sulcicollis. Next base: position 2,468 of record LVVV01432242.1, read on the forward strand.
TTGTACAATTTTCTAGCAACCACAACTATTGTTACACTCATCTTACAACGCATCACAAATTGCGTTCGCAGAGAAATAGTATGGTTCTACTACTACCTATATTAAATAACTGCCTTCATGGTGCCCGGCTCGCTTTATGAATCTGACCTGCAACTGCCGAGCGTTGCTCACGCCTGGCTTAGATCCAATGTCATGCCAATCCACCTTGGCAATGTAGTTGTCATTGTCAACACATTACGTGCAAAACAGACAAAGCACCTAGGTACCTACGCATAGCATAAGAGGAACATACCAGAGAAGACATTGAAGAGGCAAAGTAAAACGTTATTGGTGAAAAGTTCCTAGCGAGAACGAAATACTTGAGAAATCAATCTAAAAAAATCAATCTGTATCATAGACTGTTTTTTGGAATAAATACAGATTTTGCCTTTCTGCTAACCTCAAAATATGAGCAATCAAGTTTAGTGTTTAGTTATTATTCAATGGTCAAAGTAAGCTTAGAAGTATTTACCTTCAGCCATTGCTAAGTTTTGCTATTTTATTGATAAATGCTTCCTAAAAAGTGTTGATGAGATAAATTAAACCCAATGAAAATACGGCCGAACTAGCGCCGGCAAATATGGGGCAACTTGGCCGCCAAACCACCAGGTGCTTCTGCTCTGCTATGCTTGCTTGAGGCAGTCACGGATGCCAACATTTAAAGTGAAGTCAACCAGAATTTGTATACACGAGCGTAGTTTTTTTTATAGGCAAGTGCCGGGTTTGAACCCAGCTAGAAGTACTTGTTGCTGGGTTCATTAATCGCTATTATTTAAAAAAAGTCGTAATGAATAAGTTGTTTGGCACTTTCCTGCTCCGGCAAGAATTCTGTCAAGGAAGTGTACTGTATTTCGCAAATAAGGTAAGGTTTGTTAATTCTGACAATAATTTTACTTCATTTTGAGCAATTTTAAGGGCGGTTAACCCAACTTTATTCATCTTTCAGTATTCATCTACGGTATCAACTAATGCATCCAAAGATGCTAAACTAAAGCTACAACCACAAATGGACGAGAAGATTTTACTCTCTATAGAAAACGAAGAAATTAAACCTAGGCACCATCCAGGAGTCATGAAAACTAAAATCCCAGAACTACCTGTCAGAATTAGCAACACAATACAAACAATTCTTCGAGGTAAAGTCCAGTAAAATTTCGTTGATTGTTGAATTTTGCATTGGTTCCAAATTCAATGCCTGTGGCCCAGGGTAGTAGACATGATTTAGGTGCTATAAACCAAGCATCTGCCTTATATTTGGGAATTGCGAGGTTCCTTCTTGTTTTGATCTTGGTCAAGAATTTTCTGTGATTTCCAGCAACCTTTCCTGCAAAAAATTGGATACTTCCTTTATTCTATGGTTCCACCTCCAAGAGGGCACAGCCATCTAACAACATCCCTTTCTGGTTCGCAGTCTCTTAATAGCCTGAGCTTGTGTGGCTTCCCACAAACCAATAAATATATTTTTTAATATATTACTATTTATTGTTTTTTTAATTAATACTCAACTTGCAGATGTATCTGTGATCTGATAATAATTGGTTATACTTTTCTCATACAGATCAGCCTCTTAAGGCACTGGTTAGCCAAGGAGAAGCACTGCAACGGTATTTAGCCGCTCGACATCCACCTGTGGAAGAAAAGGAATTAATGTCTAAGATTCACAAGATCAAACAGTCATTGGAAACTGAGGGTACCTATGCATCATTTCTCAATATTCAGCTAAATACTTTGATCATTTGTGTTAGTTAACTTGATTAAATTTTCATTCTTTTGATTTTTAGATAAAACAGATGTATCGCAATTTGGTGCTGAAAAGCAAGAACGCTTGGAAAGTAATCTCAGACATAAAATTGGAGTGCGCCTTAAGCAAAACACATATTCATGGCAACCTATAATATACAATGAATACAAAGCAATGCAGTATTTGGTAGGAAGAACTTCTGCAGAGTATTCGGTGCTATGTAAAATATTCTCAGAGATAAAAATGAGAGAAAAAAACTTTAAGCCAAGGTCTATATTTGACTTTGGTTCAGGCATAGGCTCAGCAAGCTGGTTTGTTCTTTGTTTTATATCATGATTCATGAGCAACTATATTCATTGTTTAATCAACTATATAATTTAACAAAAGTTGTATTCAACTATATAACATGATTCAACTACATTCCACTTATTTTGTGCTTATCTTATGGTGTTTGTGTTTTGCAGGGCTGCAAGTTCTCTTTGGAAGAAATCACTCACAGAATTCTTTAATGTTGACACCTCATGTGAAATGAATGATTTGGCAAGCTTAATTTTACGAGATGCAAAAGAAGATGAAAATCTTCCAAAAGGAGTATTTTTCCGACAGTTTCTTCCATCTTCTCACAAAGTAAAGAACCAATGCAAATGTGGAAAACTTTCTTGTAGTAGTTAGTTACAATGCTCAACAAAATGCATTTGTTTTCTTTTGAATTGCAGATCAAGTATGATCTTGTTGTAAGTGCATACACGTTGCTTGAACTACCCTCATCAGCAAGCCGGCTAGAAAGTGTACTCAACTTGTGGAACAAATCCCAGGACTTCTTGGTGCTCGTAGAACAAGGCACAAATGCAGGGTTTCACATTCTGAACGAAGCTCGAGACTATATATTGCATGTAGCAAACAATTCTACTACCCCGCAAGCTCACTTGTTTGCTCCTGTACGTAATTCTTTGCATAGTTTACTTATCTAAATTTTGCATTTGGAAAAAAATCTTTGCAGGAACATGTGCAACAACTGTTCATATTAGATTTAAGGATGCATGATATTACGTTAAGTTTATGACATATATCAGAGTATTGCTATGATTTGATATGATAAAGTTCACGGTCCTATAAAGGCTCATGAAACTATGGCTAGGGCTGTGCAGTCGCAATCCAATCAAAACAAAAGAAATACTTTGTGAAAGTGAAACTTTGTTCAATATTGCATATTTCCCTCTGCTTGCTTATCTATCACAAATAAGCCACGGAAATTGTGGTTGGCTAAAATCCATGCCAGAATAATAATAAGCTGCATAATATATTGTACCTTTCAGTGTCCACATGAGCATGCCTGCCCAAGGATGACACCATCCAAAATTCCATGCAACTTTGAGGTGCCGTATTATCCGTTGAGTTTTGGCAAGCAACTTGATTTGAAAAGAGAAAGGTTTAGCTATGTGGTGCTCAGGAAAGGCCAAAGAGCAGAAGACGATCCACAATGGCCGCGGGTGATCAGTCCTGTTCTTACCCGTTCAAAACTTGCAATCTGCCGGCTATGTCATTCCCAGGGTGAACTCAGCGAAATCTCGTTTACAGCATCAAAGCATGGAAGGTGTGTACCAAGTCTGAATGAATACCCTTATTTTGTTTCAAGACATTTGGTATCGTCACTGATAAAGGTTACCCAGATCCACCAAGCAATATCAAAATCTTTTGGGGAGAACTCCCCTGAACAAATGACAAACCCCCTCGCCAACAAGCAAAATTAGTTCCATACGGCAGTAAATTCTGATTTCTAAGTCTCACTTGCTTTGCAGTCATTCGATAAAGGTTTTTCTCTGTCAACGTCCCATATTTCACCACCTAAGACTCTGCTACCAGTTGTAGAAGGGGTTCCATAAGGATAGGACACATCTGAGTAAGCCTTCATCTGTGGTTTCGTTCAAACAATTGAGACTGTTTTGCAGATGAATCAATGGATTTTTGGGGATTTCAATTTACTTTTTCCTTCATGGTGTAACTTAATGACGGAGCTGAAATAAGACATCCTGTGCGTGTGAACCTAGATTTTACGCAACATTACAATCAACTGAGTTATCTTGTTTCAGAATACCATATCGTTGTGCCAAGTCAAGCAACTGGGGAGACCTACTACCAATGACAATCAATACCACCGTCGGCAAGAAAACAAAAGAATAATTTACACCACCTACAAAATTTACTGCAAAAAGATATATATATTGATCTAAGAAAGCAGATAATACAAGAACAAATTCGCACATTTAACAAAACGTTAATAAAGAAAATAAGCAATGATGAAATAAAAAGTTAGGTGCCTATATCTTAAATTATTAGTAACCTTATTTAATTTCCAAACAACATCTGGCTTGTGTCTGGCATAGGTTTGGGAAAAATACATTTAAAGTGGCCAGCCAAGTTTAATATACAATAGGTAAACATAATTTAGTATTTACTAATAGCTGTAACTAAAATCTAAAATCGTTCCTGTTAGGGCAATTTCATCACAAGAAAGGACTCTTAGAAAAATATTAGAAAGTGTGCTGAAAGCCTGGAAAAATGTAAGGTGAAGGAAAAAGATAGGAATCATGCAACTTGCTGAGAACAAAAAAGGTACGAGCCGCAACAGACTTGAGATGCAGTTACGTTTCGGCACGTGCCTACTGCGTTAAACCACGGCTCAACTCTGTCGCGGCTCGTATATTTTTTTTCTGCGAGTTGCATAAATCCTATCACTTTCCTCCACCTCACATTTAAATAAAATCAGATCTTATCTAGATAACAATTCTGAGTAGCTGTTAACTCCCAGTATGATTTGGTAGGTATTTGAATATGCATTTCTCTTGCAGTTTTTTTTCTAGCGCAACCTTTTTAATGCATAAGTGCACAAATCGAAATATCAATTAGAAAAAATGTTAATATGGTGTTCTGAGATCATGCACTTAGTCCTTCCTTAAAACTCATCACGTCAAAAAGTGAAAAAAAAAATTGGCTGTCTCTGATGGCTTTAATGGAACATCTTCTCCACCCGAGACAGTTCAAATACTATATCTTTTATGTCAGAAAAAGTAAAAGGTGTTATTCGATAAAACAGAATTGATCTCTGTTGTGTATCTATAAAAAAGATATTCTTGAACATAGTTTTAAAAAACTCTGAAACAAATTTTCTATTCATAATAGATTACTGTTGCCCTGGGTTTGGCTGACGAAATGGGGTAACTGGAACGGTTAGTTCCTTGTCAGATGTCTTGATGGCGAAGGGTTTGAGCTTCGGAACTGGATTGGCACGGTGCACTCGTTCACTGCGAATCTTGGCGACTTCTTCTGCCTGCTTTTGAGCCCTTTCCTCCTCACGTTGTTTACGAAGCTCGTTCATTTCGGCCTCTTTGGCCTTTCGGGCATTCTCAAATTCCTCCCACTCCTTTGCTCGGCGTTCGGTGTTGAAATCAAACGGCTCAACTTCCAACGGTGGTGGCTCGACTTTTTTCACTTCGAACGGACGAGAGTGCACCACAGTTGCGGGCCTTGCCTTAAATATAGCTATCTTCTTCAGCTGCTCCTCTTCTTCTTGTTTCTACAAATGAACACAGTTTATTAGAAAATATGATAGACAAATAAATAACTGGAGCAGAAAATTTACTGCCTACCCCAGATCTTTTCATATGATGAATGAATATATGTATGAAAGTGTTCCATAGGCTAGATATCTAAATTTGTTGTAAAGTAGACGTAGAGAAAGGGAAACAAAGCATACCACAACAATTGAAAACACTCCATTGAAATCTGTTGCATTTTGTTTTCAATTCTTCCGGTAAGCTTTGTTTCCCTTTCTCTCCTTTACCGAGGTACCGATATCTTTTAACTAAGTAACTGAGTGTATTTCTTAATCTTATCCACCTCAAGATTACTACTACAAGATTTCTCCTCGAGCTCGGGCTAGCCAGGTCTTTCAATAGGCTGCCGACACTAAGTCCGCCTAATGTCACCTGCTAACAATTATTAACAATTGCTGGCCCAACACTTTTATACCAAATAGCAGACAACCCTTCCCCTCTCAGGTCAAGAGTTGTTTAGAAGAAACTCTTTCTTGGAATAGTATTTTGTTTCAATGTTTAGTGACGAACACATGAACCGAGTTCATGCTAAAATTGTTGGATAGTGTGCCGAAAGGCTGGTAATGAGATGTGAAGGAAAAGAGAAAGGAATTACGCCATTCACCGGAAATAATAGGTGTGAGCTGCGACAGAGTTAAAATGTTGAAAACGTTTCGGCTAGTGCCTTCTTCAATGCAGGTCCACGGCACTGAGGAAGGCTTTCAGCTCTATTACGGCTCACATCTATTTTCTCGGCGAGTTCCGTAATTTATAATTATTTTCTTTACATCATATGCTAAAATTCTGTGAGATGAGATAGTTGCGTCTTATAAGGGTGGGTGAGAAGAGGATAGAAAGGTAGCAAACAATGGACACGAGTGATGAAAAGTAAGCAACGACAGTGAACGCTAGATTCCATTTCAAGCGAACTCATAAGCAAGGCTACGTGAATGTACGAAGTTCAAAAATGCTGGACTACATATAAGTCCAGCACTAGATGCCTTTTTGGTAAAATAAGTAGTCAAGAAGTAGGCTCTGCAAGAAACAGCAGACTAAAAGTAGGCAATCACTGTATTACATATAATCTTACTTTTGCCTTGATGAGATTCTCCCGGCGTGCTTGATATCCGTCGTTCAGAAACATGGACATTACTGGCATATTCGGCAGAACACTATTGTTGTTGAGTGAAGCAGCAGAACAGCCGATGGATCGTGGAATCGGATTGGCGTGAAATTCAGTTTTCTTTCGCTCCTCTTCCAGGTACTTTTTGATTTTTTGTTCTTTCTTCTCCTGGAGTTCTTTATCCCGCTCATAGAAGCTGAACGGTGCCACTTCCGTTGTTCGCCGATGGCTGCCATTAGGTGTGCCAAAGTGAAAGATGGGTCGTTGCCCCATTACCTTCTGATCCCCTTTTTCCTTTTGAAATTAAAAGTCGCATGAATTATCTTGACATTGGCAATATAGACTGGTAAGGTATTTGCCTTGCAGACTGGGGTTGTTACTGTCATTTTAATGATACATTTTTGGAACAAGAAAACCAATGGAAAAAAGATTTGTCTGTGATTGTGTCAGTTGAAGTTGACATATATTATTTATGGCTGCCTGGCATCCCACCTACAGAAATAATTTATGTATGAACAAGCAAGTCCAGCAATGGTATTGTTCTGAAAAGTCTTTGGTGTTGTTTTGTCCTCAGAGTCGGGCCAAACAAAGGCACGAATTTCAATGATATTTTCATGGGATCTAGGAACTCTCGTTAATTAGATCTTCATTGTGCTATCAAAAACTATCAACCTCTGCACAGGTTAGCAAGTGGGCCATTTTAACTGGTTGGAATAATGATGGCTCTTACGGATATAACAACTGCTGTGCGTTTGGCATATGCAAGTCTGCGTTGCTCGAAAGAAGGAGCGACGGGGTCTGTCAGTTTTGGCAAAGCTTTCTCTCCGACTCCAGTCACTCCATCAAGCAATCCTTTTGGAATAGGTCGAGCAGAAAAGCTGAACCCAGGTGTTCTTGGTTTCTCCTGAAATGTTAGAAAAAACTCATGATATAGCATGCAATTTAAGACATGACATCAAAACACATAGCTTTAGGGTATAGTAAATGCATAAAAAATCCACTGGCAAAGACAAAATTTTAACGGTCAGATGTTTAGGTAATGTTTTCTTCTTAAAAAGTATGAGGAAAATCTTACAGACCGTTTTGTGAACTTCGGTGAGATGGAAAGGTTTAATTTTCGTGACGGACCGCTTCTCAACCGGCTTGCCGAGATTGGGCGTCTTGAACACCTTCGGGTTGAACGGCAGTGCAGTTACTTTGTGGCTGAAATGAAAAACGAAAATTTTAAAAATTGTTACATTTATGACAGTGAACTACTGCCTTTGGAGCATTTATTGCAAGGACACAAGGTTGATAAAAAAGTGTTCAGGTTCTTGCTTCAAACCACAGGCTGCTCCATTTTCTGTATGGTTACTTCTAAACTCATTCAAAACAAGTGAGAGCAACAATAACTCATCATTGAATTAGTGGCCTTGACGTTTGGTATTCTTCAACTAGACAACTTCACTTAGCTACAGGCGCACGCCCAACTATTTTTCGGATAGGGGCAATTATAATTTAGACACCCACCCACCCACTCCCCTTCCTTCAAGCACCGACGCCAAAATGATCCATAAATTCTGTGGCAATTTTGGAACGTCAAAAATTGATCAGTTTCAGATAAATTTGTAAAAATATCATGTTTTGTTTTATAATGCATGAACTGGGAAGCCATGCACGAGCTCCAAATTCTATTCGGCTCATCTGGAAGGGCTGGGAATAAGTAAGGGTTGGGGTTGGGAGGCAGCCGTACCCATTTTAATGGCTAACTATCCAATCATTTGCCTGGATCGAATATCGAATAAAAAATATGTATCAGTAACAAACAGTTTCTGGCTTATACATTACAAACAGTAAATACAGACATATTAATCGCTATTTCTGATGTTTTCTACACATTCAGAGAGTATGTAACTGGGGAAGCGCATGAATGTACACCATTTTATGTACTAACTTTCGTCAAACTCCACTATTCAACCCACCCACCCACCAAATGGCTCCAATGGTCGGCACACCCCTGCTTAACTGCACTGCAAGTGCGACTATCGCAGTACAACCCCCTTATTAGTGCAGGGACTTGCGTTGCAAAGAAAATTGACCATATTCATGTAACATATTGCATATTATGTAAATGTTGCACAGAGAAATTGACGTTGCATTGAATCACAGTTCACGAAGATTAGGAAATTAAACAGTATCGACTACCACAAATATACAGCCCCTGTAGAATGTTCCACAAAAATACATTTGACACTCCTAGCAATGAATTCATCGTGATGACAAATAACTGTTATTATTAATATGTACACCTTATTAATATGAAAATAACAACTTATAATCACCTCTTGATCTCCTTTAGCTCCTCGTCCTCTTTCTCCTCCCGAGTTGGGAGATTTACGGGCCTCGTGCGGGATTTGGCCATCAGGGCAGGAGATTGCGGAACTGTGGTCTTCAAAACTGTGCTGGGCTGCGCACATGGAAATTTCATGCCTGAAAATGAAAGATTTCTTGTAAAACATTAGCATATTATCAGTTAGAAGTGTTACATTGCACAAATATGCTCCCAAATTCACTTCAGCTGAAATAAATGGATTGAGTGTATTGGACTTCGATGAGAAAAATTAATCTTAGGGTTGCATGCTCTTGACATAAAAGGAAGAACCTAGCAATGCTATTCTTGTGGCAATTACTTCTTGAAAGTATTCAAGGCTATCCTTAAGATTTTTGGCATGTCAAATGCTATACCAACATTGTTCCACATGGACAATATTTTGGAGAAATGGTGTCAATTTAAGGTGTAAGCCACCCTTAACAAATACCCTTAGATTTACAGCACAGTGCAATTGAGAGGATTCACTTGCTCAATCAATTACACCTTGGGACCTACTTTGATCAATACTTAAGACAAAAATGCAGTAGGAATAAAGAAAAAGAATACAAAAGTTGAATCGATGAAAACCTGCCAAATGCAAAGCGTTTGTGGGTCGTTACCCAGAACCACAAACTTGGTCACAGGTTACCGATAAAAGGTCAGCAGTAGCCAGTGTCAATTAAACCAAAAATGCTAAGACTTTTATTAAACAACAAAGTTGACAAGAAAACTTACTGCCCTGAGGTCTTGTGTGAAAGCGGTTTGGAGTTTTCCTCTGGAATTTGTAGAGTTCCTCTGCCATGGATACAAATACCTTCGACTTCGGCAATACATGAGGCGATGCCTTCCTCTTTGTTTGCTGGATGATCGGAACTTTGTCGGGCAAGATAAAAGGCATCCTTCGTAAATTCGGCTGCGAATTTCAAAATTTAAAAGCATGTAAGTGAATAGCAAAGCAATCTAGTTTCAAAATCAAACCACTATGGAAAGAATGCCAAAATTTCTGAAGAAATTAAAAGTATTAAAAGACACCTACAGGAGGTTGTGGAGACTTAGGCAAGATTTGTCCCTTGGTTTTAAGCTCCACAGTATCATTCTTCTGGTAGTTAGTATCATTGTTCAGCTCTTCAGTATCATTCTTCTGCTCGTCGGTATCATTCGGCTCTTCAGTGACCAATTCGGATTGAATTACTTCATTAGCTTGAGAATCATTGTTCTGAGGCAAACACAAAAACAAATTTAAATAAGTAAATGATTTGGTATTTCAGATTAATCAAATCATCAAACTAGAAAAACACAAACTCAAATAAAAGCTCACTTTTTTCTCAGGTACAGGAGCAGGACTAAAGCATGCCTGGGATTTCCGAATCACAGATCGTGAACGGAGGACGATTGTTGGGGTGTTCACTACTGTGTCTAGCCTGGTTTCCATTGGATGCATTTTCTCCACAGGCTTCTCGTGAAACTTAACTGATTTCCTGGACGAAGCATTCAATTTCTTTGCAGACAGTTGCATCGACTTCATTGCGAAGCTAAGAAAGGAAATTGAATATGTTTAACTTTTCATTCATATTAGTACGATGTACCTTGCTAGAATTGCAAAAAAATGCAGCCATCTATGCCAGTAGGTATCGACTATCTTTTCAAGGATGAAAATAAACTATATAAGTTTGGTAACAAGTGCATACCAAGTAAACACTTCAAAACTAATTCTGAAATAAAAATTGTATAAAAGCCTGCTTGGGTCTTGGGTACTACTTACTTTAGGGTGTCAATATGTCCAGCAGCTGGGGTTCCTTCTTTGAGTGTTTCATTAGGGGAATCATTTCCAAGTATTAACTGTCTGTTAACCGGGGTCTTAGAAATGTTCTCCTTATCTTCACCGACTTCATCTTGAGAGTCGATTCCATAGAAGCAGCCTCCTTTATCAACGTCGATGCTGTTCGTCATTGGCGTCATATACTCGCTATTAGAGTTTTCGTTTGATTCATTCTCTGCAGCCTGGCCAAATGGGCTCATGACTTCCTGTTTGATCTCTAGCAAAACTTTGTCAGAGATACCTGTACGAAAAGTTATAATGACACAATGAAGGTGCACTTACACACTGTAAAAAGCTCTACAAGTTCATCAATATAGCCAGTGCCATGGTGGTCGTAAACTTCAGATTTAATGTGCAGATACCAAATAAAATTTGTGTTGTTATTGTGGATAATCCCATCACCATGTTCACACCCCATACTATATGGTACTACATGCTACAACTGGAATGACAGTTCTAAATTACTATTATGCATTTACTAAATCTCATCTCTCTGTCCCGGACCAAAAAACATTTAATATAACCAACATGGAAATAAGTGCATACCTTAATTTTTATAAGACCCGCAAATTGATATAGGTATACAAAATATAGTTGGGTAGGTACTCAGAAGAATGAAACCCAAGGTTTCATTAAAAATATTGCCCATTAAAATATAATTATGCTAATTTTTGTAAATAATGGATTGACTAAGCCAGTCCAATTATACAGAGCTCAAAGGACCATACACAGATTTCCAACATTACTTACGAATAGACAATACTTTGAATGAAAAATTAATTACCAAAGAAGTCATCGGCACCATCATTATCGATGGCGGTTGACAGGGTATGGAGATCCAGTTGGTTACAAAAAGGGTACGCGGTGTCATACTCAAAGTTATTGCGGAGATCCATTGTTTAAGCTAAATCAATTTAGGTGAATATTACAATGCTTATATCCGAAGTCGCATAACACAAATATTGTCACTTTCATGCAGTCCAACAACACACGGAAAATACGTTGACGGCGTACGCGACTGGCGCCGAACTACATGCAGAACGATTGGCTAGCTCTATGGACTTGATTGGTCGAACATTTCAAAATTGACCAATCACAGGACCAACGTGACAATAGAAGTATTTGAAATGCATGTCTGTAACCAGCATTTAAATGTGTTTTTTTAATGTCTTTGTTTAAATATTTTTAAAATAGAATACTATGAAGCAATTTTAATTTCAAGTTGATAAGATTCTGTAAAAAATGTGATGTCAAAAATGTGAGCTCAATGCACATTGCACATTTGGTACTCGTAGTGACGAGTGTGTTTTTGGCTACGAACTCCCAGCTCCCAGCTCCCGAGTGCCAAGGCAATATAGCGCAGCGAAAATAAACATGCACAAATAAACTCAATAATATTATGTTATCATATTATGTCATATATGTCATATCATATCAATAATCATATTATGCTTATTACGTTCTATTACTGAGTATTGGCAACAAAAAGAAACCCCTACCCTAAATCAACGTACGTACAAATACGTATAACATTTTCCAAATATTAATTATCAAAAGATGTAGGCAGCGACAGCGTAAAAACCAATAAATAAAAATGCACTAGCCTCCCCTCTATAACCCTGCACTAGCAACGAAACCTAATGAAAGTAAGAGTCAACTAATAAAATTTTCTATCAAACGCCCCCAAAACCAA
>LVVV01432243.1:0-14883 GCA_001676325.1 Amphinemura sulcicollis
GATAGTAGTAGTTGGTAAAAAGTGTAACTGGGCAATGCGAAGAGCAGAATACGCTAAAAATTTGACGTCTATTGTTGAAAAAAAAGGCAAAAAATCGTCTAAAAATCACTTTAAATCCCTAATAAAACAGGAACGGTTCAACTTACAGGCCTGAAATTATCAGTCACTGTACATCTCAGCAAGACACACATGTGTGCAAAATTTGGTAAATTTCGGTTCAAAAATGTGAAAAAATCGAATGGGCCGATTTTTACGAGAATCAAAGCGGATTCAAGTTGAGAATACAAATATCTTCCCTGAAAATTTTGTTTAAATCGGTACAGGGGTTTGGCTGGTAGAGCGTGAACAGACAAAAAAACACAACCACACAAAAGTCCTTTTTTTCTAGGGTAAGTGAAATTGAAGATTTCCCTTCGCTCGCTACGCTCATCGATGAAATAATTTTTGGGCCTGGCTTTCTTCCAGCGATGACTGATGACGACATCACTGCACAGGCCATCATCTTCTTCTTTGCCGGCTTCGACACCTCGTCGACCGTGCTGTCGTTCGCCGCTCATCTTTTGGCCACTCATCCTGATGCTCAGAAACGGCTCCAGGAAGAGATCGACGAGGTCTTGGCTTCGACCGCAGGGAAGGTCACCTATGAAGCGGTAAAACTGTGGGAGATATACGTTGGATTTCGTTTTCCAGTAAATGCTTCTTGCCACATGTAAAACTATTTTTATTTTTTAATATCCGACATATAATTTATTGATTTTTAGATGCCATAAGCTTAGACTAGAGATACGAGCCCCATATCGTAGTGAACAGACAAATATTGTAGCCGGCCAATGGTTATTAGTGCTGTAAACATAAGTTATTTCAATTTTCTGGCAACTCTCACTCCATCGCTATCGAACTATTAAGAGTCAGCCATAGTTTTTGGAGGTTGAGAGCCAGCAATTTTCTTGGATTTTAAATAATTAGGAATGATTATTTCAATTTCCAGAAAATTAGGCACGCAATACTTCTGGAAAACCAGAATTGCAGATTTTGGAGGTGCTTTATTTTAGTAAATTGGCTGAATCTGAAACTTAACTTTCGACCACGTGACCCAACAACTAACTGTCCAGTAATTTCAGGTTCAATCTATGGAGTACCTCGACATGGTGATCTCCGAGACGCTCAGAATGCATCCACCAGCTGTCTTCAGCGAGCGCCTGTGCTCGAAGGCCTACACCATCCCAGCAACGGACACCAACCCAAGCATACGATTCGAAAAAGGTGACGGAATCGTGATACCTACTTACGGGCTGCATTTTGATCCGAAATACTTTCACGAACCAGAGAAATTCGACCCGGAAAGGTTCAGCGACGAGAACAAGGCGAACATCGCACCGTTCACGTACATGCCGTTCGGGGCTGGCCCCAGGTTCTGCATCGGTAAGTAAAAAAATATGGCTAATTGGAAAAAAATATGGGTTACGATTATTGAGAACTTTCTTTAGTTCAAGAGAAATCGCGAAAAGTGTTTGAAATTCTTAACGATATGGCATCTCCCTTTTGTGAATCAATTGAGTATCCAATAACATCTAAAGTGTACCTTCGTCCACTAGGAAACCGGTTCGCTTTGCTAGAGACTAAAGTGGCCCTGGTAAACATCTTGAGACGTTTGGATCTCCACGTTGTGCCGCGGACGCCAATTCCTATGCGGTTTGAGAAGAACACGTTTGGTTTCATTGCTGAAGGTGGATTCTGGGTCGGCTTCCAGCTGAGGAACAAATCCATGTGACGCGTTTTTAAACATTACATTTTGGTGTGTAGGTTATTTTAGAGTTCCATATTCATAGAAGTAAGGAAAAATAAATATGTACTACATTCATTTTTGTTAAATCATCCTTGGCTTATTTTATATTTTACGTCAAAAGGCACACTTATTTCAATTCAAATTGATTAATTTCAAGCAGCAAAAATATTATTATTATTATCACTTTTATCAGACGTCCTACCGAAAAGTGGCACCTTTTTAATGTCTGTGATACTCTTCATTTGGGGAAGTTGGAGTTTTGGGAAGTTAGCGTTCGTTGGTTACAATAAACATTTAGAAACTAAAATTTGATGAGTGAAAAACGGCCAAAAAACGAATAAAAGTTATCAAAGAAAGTAGCTCCATCTACAGACCCGTCAAAATATTAAGGTACATGTATTTTGTCAGTCCTTGCCTGGAAAGCGTTTACAAAGCTCTGGACCCTTACATTTGGTGGCCGGCGGTAAGTGTCTCGGTGTTTGACGATTAGAGCCGATGATGCATTTTGGTATGATCTTAGAACTGCGACTGTATTTCTTCTAATTCTCTTCATAATTACTCATCGTCACTGTTGCTATAGCAGCTTTGATATGGAAGACTTATTTACTAACTGAGAAGCATTCATTTTAGCAACTACAACACAATTGAAGACAATGCATTTAAACCTATCGTTTGGTAATAACTGGACAGGATCATGTTGAGTAGGATCAACCAATTGAAATTATTTTGGGAAATCAAATCAGGACATAGAAAAGAAACTACTAATTGGCTAACATTGAAAACAAAATGTGTTGTGTGCATGTTATGCCCTGAGGCGAATGATTTAGTTGAACAAAGTAGAAATGTGTTTTAATAATTATTAGTTATTATTAATATAATGTTTATGAATGTTGATGAATGTTTATAATGTTTATGTATAGGTAATATATGTTCGTTGCAATACGTAGGCTGTAAATCGAGTACAATCTTTGCTTTACGCGTTGATGTATTTTTTGTAACTGAATACTCTTAAAAAATAATACTGGCAAGAGTAAGAAAGTGATAAGAGGTAGGTACTAAAGTAACTAAAGTCTTTATAAGAGATACTTTTGGATTTGTATTAACTAGGAAATTGTGTAGGTACGTAAAATACAGTCTTTCGACAGTCCCTCTAAAATTGATCCTGAAAAATAACTTCAGCGAAGCCACAGGTCATAATTTATGTGATCCCAGTGGTAATCAATGCACGGTGAAAAAAAAATATGGTAGTATTTAAGTAAACTATTGTAATTCAAATTTGTTTGCGAGAACTGGGAAACCAAACACAATTCGTTCGTGCAAAGAACGCTTGCGTGGGAGAAAACGCTGCTGAAAACTGCACAATGTGAATTAGATTTATTTATTATTTATATGCACCTTTGCGATTGTAATAATTGGTCACGAACTTGCAGCTGCATTTTTATTGACATTTGTAATACAATTTTGTTACCCATTGGTTGCAATCTAGTGTTTCGTATGTGAAGGAAGCAGGTGCCATCATGTGCGCATATTAATTTGTGCTCATTTAAAAATTTGTTACAAAGTAAGTTCTTCAAAAGAATCGTAATTGATATGGCGAGATGAAGATTCCATATTGCAAATTCCAATTGATTGGTAAGATAACACAAGATTAAAAAAACTAAGGGGATAAATTCTGTACTACGTGAAGTATAAGTTTTGGTTATTCGACAGGAGTATATTAAATGCAATGTAGAATTTGTTTAGGTACCTACTTCAGATATGTCAGCTATGATGGAAGGTCTTATGTAACAGATATCACCATTAATCAAATCAACGTTTAGTTTGACGAGTAAATTGTTCGGCCAAGCTTAAACTTCAATTTTGTCTTGTTTACCTCGTGATACATCGGGGCTTAATTCTCTTCAATTATTCAGATCAGAGAATCCATTTGTTCGTCAACTGTAAAAAATGTGTCAACTGATATTTTTCTTTTTCGAAATGCGTCATATCAAAAAAACCTCTTGTCTATTTAAGTTTTGCTTGCTGGTTCGATTAGTTTGATAGATTGATCTGTCTGAAAAAATGATGAAATGCCATGTTTTTTATAGCACTCACATTATACAAGTTATTGGAGTCTCTTTCTGAGTTGATGAATTTGATATAAACGTAGCGGTTGTTGCAATTGTAAGTATTTATTTCAAATCCATTGAGAAAGACAACTTCATACATCTACTAGAACTATCCAATGATTAACCATGATTTAGATATCACATATTTGAAGTTGCATGCTTTTAATACCATACGTTAAACATAGAACAACGTTAACGCGTTCATTCGAAAACGAATGATGTAGTTATTAAGAATAGTAAATGCTTAAACTGTGACTGCCTACTGGGGTGGCACAAACGAGGGTGAAGTGAACATTTCCTTGATGGCCAGAAGAGTGAGCAGAGTCACGATGCCTTCGAAACGCTTCTTGCTGGAGAGCTTGGAAAAGCGACGCAACAACCCTGGCGGGTCTTCTTTGTTCCTAGTCCGCTCCATCAACGACGTCAAAAACCAGGTGCGTACATCGTAAAAATGGAAATTTAACAATTACAGTAAAAAAAAACTATTGGTATTTTAAAACACTGAGTACCTAGTTCTTAAAATTGTTTTTTCGTAAGTACCTACAGAGGACTATGAGTTGTCTGTAATTTAAAAAAATATTATGAAACCATTTTCGGTAGCTATACGGTAGTTGTAAGGGGAATTGCTTCTTCCCATCCTCCTAAAATAATCTTCTTACACTAGGGCTCCGCGACCGCAATAAGTGTTGCGTTGCAGATAAGCGTAGTGATAACAGAGTCACAGGCCAATGCAAAAAGCAAAATACGATAATAGTTCGACGTCAAATCGACTAAAAAAATACTAAAAAATCACATAAAAGCGCTAATAAATCAAGAACGGTTATACTTATCGATTTAAAATATTTGGACACAGTACAAATTGACAAGATGAACATGTGTGCAAATTTTGAACAAGTTTGGTTGAAAACTTTGAAAGTTAGCAACTTTGGAAGATTTGAAAAAATCGAAAAAATTCGTAAAAATCGATTTTTTAAAATCGATTACGTCAATTTTGCTGAAAAAAGTAGAGAGTCTTTATTAAAAACGCAAATATGTGCCCTCCAAATTTGGTTCTAATCGAAGCAAGCGTTTGGTCGCTAAAGCGCGAACAGACAATCACACAAACAAAAAAACATACATAAGTGATTTTTTTCTGGAGTAGGTGAAATTGGAGATTTCGCTCCGCTCGCTTCGCTCATCAATAAAAGAATCTGACGGAGTAACTGTTGGCAAAATATTTGTAATTGTAATTGTTTTTTTATTTTTCAATTTCATTGCAGAAACACTCTTTAAGTTGGTTACAACATAAAACGAGCATGAAAAAAGGTCAAATTGTGCATAAAATACATCGAGATAAAATGAAAAACAAGTAGCCAATTTATACAGATAAATCTAAACAATAATTCATTTACAGTCCTTTGATACTAGAAATTCGTCAAGAGTATAAAAGCCACGATTTGAAAGGAACCTCTTCGTTAGTTCTTTAAAAACCAACCTTTTTCAATGAGCGATTCGATGCAGTCCAGGATATTATTAAAAATATATAGTCCTATGTTTTGTGGACTTTGTTTTGCAATATTGAGTGTTGTTTTAGATTGGCAAAAGTAGTTACATCATGTGTTAAAATTATGAATAAAGGAATTTTTCTGAAAATCACCTATGTCGTCTAATACAAATAAAACCAGTTCTAGTATATACATACATGTCAAAGTTAAAAACTGTAGTTCTTTAAAAAGTGGTTTACATGATTGTCGTTTTCTTAAATTTCCGATTATTCATAAAACTCTTTTTTGTTCCTTGAAAACTTTTCTGCCGATGGTGAACTACCCCAAAATATAAAGCCATATCTAATTTTAGCTTGGACCAACGCGTGGAAAGCGATCTTAGCGGTGGTTTTGTTTACATGACTGCAGGTTGGATTAAACAAAGCAGGCCTAGTTAAGGTGGCGCTAAGATTATTTGCATGGGTTTTCCATGTGATCTATTGTGGTATATATCTTTGGTATATATAGCCTTCACATATCACTTCTGTTTTGCTTGCGCTCGAGAAAATTCCTCGTGAAAATAACAATATTAGTTTTATCGTGTTTTAGTTTCTTTATTACGAAACTATTAAGCTATCGTCCGCTTACCCCCACCTGACTGATAAAACATGAACTACCGATCGGTTTATCATGTTGGAAATACTAGTTCTCTAAGATAACAGAAGTTAAGCAAAATTGATTGGTCAGGTATTGAATGGATGACCACTCATCAAGGTTAGAGGGAGTGAAGTTAGTACGGCAGCTTCACTCATCTTGTTAATCAACCTCTCGCCAGCATTGGGTTAGTGGAAGAATCCTGTTCGAGTCGTGCCGTCTTTCGGAAGCGATTTCAAGTAGGTGGTCCTCTTGGTGTTCTTCGACAAGAGTCTACGAGACGAAACCGGGTTTCCTCTCCTGCCTTCTAGGCTAGGTTCATAATCATCCTCATAATCAGTCACTCATTCACCGACGCCATTAGACCAGTGCCACAAAACCAACAGTCAGCCTCACTAATCAATCAATCAAAACCACATGAACAAGATTTTCTACAATAGATAAAAAGGTACTAGAGGAGCCTGTAGATGATTAGATTGGGAAATGGAACTTATTTTCTTTTCTAGGATTGGTAATAGGAAAATAGATGATAGGAAACATAATAAAACATCAACTTTCTCAATTGATAGTGTCATTAAAATTGCAAATGAACGTATCTGAAAATGTCGCGTCACTCTTATGAAGTAAAATGAAATAATCCATTAAATGTTTTAAAAACTTGAAGTGGTAGTTTTTGCTTAGATGACGCGCTGGTCTGATGCAACTATTACAAATTATACTGTATTTATTCGTTGCATTTATTCGATATTGCGCGTAGGGTCTAAAAACAAACATACCGTGTTTACAAAGCCTACTGTGAGTTATTTGTAGGGAAATTATATACATATAAAACAGCGTGATCAAATGCTATAATATCGCATATAGGTATAGTAAATCAATTTTTAGCGCAGATCCATTTCATTTAAAATGCTCTGTTTCAACCATAAAGCAGCTAATATCCTTTAATAGAGAAATCGACGTGAGAAATCACTTTTGATTGAGAAATTAGTTGGTTAAAAAAGACAAAGCCAATCCCAAATCCTGGGATATAGAAAGAAGGAACGAAAATTCTCCATATTAAATAAATTAATAACCATTCGTTTTCGTTTCTACGCAAGAATCCATCCATAACGAGCCCAAATAGCGGTTGGAGCCAAGGACCCAAACCGGAAGCCACGTCCTTTCACGCGGCTATCTCCCGGACGTTGGTCGTCTGCCAATGCTTCGGAATTCTTCCGGTCTGCGGAGTGACCGGAGCCGACGCCAAATCATTGACGTTCACTTTGCGGTCTTTTCGTGCCGTCGTCGCTGTCGTTGTTCTGACGGGTTGTGTGCTCGTCGAGGCGTTGTCAATGGTCCACATGGTGGCTGTTCTCAAGAGCAGCGAAGCCAGTTTCATGGGTTGGTACCGCACCGAAGCTCACTAATTTATTATAAACATCTCAAAAACAGGGATTTAGCAAGTTCCTTTTGGAGTAAAGATCGTGGTTAACAAAGATAGAGCTTTTAGATTCTTAAAGCTTTCAAGATAAAAATCTAACTTGGCCTGGCCAAATTCCATTATCTTTCTTAGCCGAGTCAAATTTTTGCTCACAATATGATATTTTCGTACCGGTTTTTATAGTCACTTGAAATTGGACAGTGGAATTTTGAATCAACTAAAAAGTATAATAGAATTTGGCTTGAAGGCCCGGCAACTTAAAATTTTTATATTGAAAGTGTTACAAACTTCTTAGGTAGGTATTTCTACGTTAACTGGTCTTTACACAAAAAATGGCATTTGGCAAAATCCTGTGTGTGAGGTTTAGGCCATAACTGTCTAAAGTGTGGTGCGGGGAAGGAAGCCGGGAGGGTTAAAAGTTCCTCTGCCCAGTGTAAAAGAGTGTGGGGAGCAGTACCGGTACCGGCGTATTTCCTCTCTCCCTTCTAGGTTAGGTCAGTCACTCATTCACCGACACCATATAACCAGTGTCACAGGTCCAGATTGTCAACAGAGAGCTTTGTTAAGCACCACAAATAAATTAATCAATCAATTCCTTTTCTTCCAGTGAAGTTCGGTTCGGCAACACCAGGCGTTGTCTTTTATGGCAACGCCTGCGTTGCCACCATCTTGTTTCTGCGCCTTGCTTCAAAATGGCCGACCTTGATGGCGGAATGGAGCAACATGGAACTTTCCCTTGGGACAAGGGATTTGAGTAAAACACTCTCTTTGAGAGTCAACATCTTGGTCGGAGTGGTAATGTCACTGGCCTTAGGCAAGTAGTTCAAGAAGTTAGTAACATAAGCTGCATATATACGAGTAAATTTATATCTTTATAGGTGCGGTCTAACCATCTTAATGTTGCATCACATATTGATTTACAGTGGAGCATCTTCTCAGCACTCTTGTCAATACCCCAGAGTTGTTAAACCCCAACAACAACCTCCCCAATCCATGTCCCCTGGAAACAGATATCACCGACAACGTCACCGCGTCGATGAGAATATTTAAGTGGTACTGCTGTCGAAGTCACCAGTTCATCTTTTCGACCATTCACTTCAGCCTTTGGTCGGGACTTTTGATTTTCATTTGCAGCAAGGTTGCCACTTTTACGTGGAACTTTCAGGATTTGTTTGTGATTCTGGTCAGCGTGGCATTGGTTGAACGTTTCAAGCAAATGAATGCCAGAGTGCTAAGCACTTGTGGCAAGGTAAGTCTTGGCAATAAATAGGTAGGTAGATGGGCTAGCTAGACAAACGCTATACAAACAGAACGTTGCGTTTGTCAATGAAGGGGTCCATATTCATAGCTTCCGCTCTTTATAAAGTGTGTGAGAAAAGTACGTGTTAAAATGGGAGGAGAAGGGATACTGCTTATTTTAGACACAAGATCAATTAAAAATCATTGGTATAGGTTGAAAATAACACGAAAAAGTATACTAAACTTATCGTGTGCCCATAAAAAACATCTTGTCAAATCTTATTGCCTTGATGACAATATTTTGCGTCGTTTACATCAATCTCCAAGTTACAAAGCATGACAGTGACACAATACCGCGAAGGCGTTATGCCCACCTGCTGCCAAACATAATTGGCCCCGAATTGATAACAGATTTCCTTCTAGTATCTAACAAAGAGCGAATGGGGTAAATTGAGAGAAGATTTCGCCATCCTGTCGTCTTTGGTGAAATCATTGGACGATCAAATTTCTGGCATTGTTATGCTATCGTTTTGCAACAATCTGTACTTCATATGCCTTCAACTTTTAAACGGGATCAGGCAAGTATGGTTGCAATTAATTTAGGCAGCGCCCAGCCAAGGATTTTCCTCAATAAAGATAATATGCAATGGCTCATTAGGTGTAAAGTTGGGAGTATGGACTTTTAAAAGGTTTTTTGATCCTGGGAGGTAATAATTAACGCTTGGACCGCTTACCTTCCTACAAAGCTCTTGAAATTCCATGCTGAGTCAACGTTTAGGCAAAATTTAACATGCAGCATTGAAAAAAATAGCACATCTTTATTGAAGATAACCATAATTGTCCTGAACTATAGAATAAAAAAATTAGTAGGCTATAAGAATATAAGCTAAAATTGATTCGCGATTTTGAGGAATATATAGTCGCACCTATAATCAGGCAACCCTTTACATTCAAAGCACTATTTTCCACACAAAAAAAATCTCTCCCGATGTGTTTGAATTAATAAATATTCATAAAATGTGACACGAGAGACATTTTGTTTCCCATCGAAATGCGGAGAATTTTAAAAGACAAATCTTTGTTTAAAAAACTATACATAAATATAAGAGCTGTTTTTGGAAAACAGCGACTTTTCCATTTGAAAATTTTCTAATCATAATCCGCATTATGGATACTACGTGTAAAAACTTATTCTGATTTTTCAACGTTTTGTAAAACACTTGTTATGATTCCTCGGAGGTGTGACAAACGTAAAAATAAAAAAATAAAAACAAGTTCTAATATTAAGACAAGCACACAGGAGTATTAATAATATTGCAACGACTTCTTCATTGCATAACATGCAATCTAGTCAAACACTTTTGATATTCTCCTTTACTCTAATGTATCTATAGAAAGAAATGACCTAAACACACAAACACAACACAACACAACACAACACAACACAACACAAACAGACGTGTATGTACGTTTTCAACGTGCGTTACGTTAATAATAACTAACTAAAATAAACTATCTTCTCTTAGCCCAAATATTAAAGGGTGGGTACAGACCATCTATTTCTTCGGCTCGTTCCTGTTCTTGCTGGCGAGAGCGATTGCCGTCACCATGTACGCTGCCAGCATTCATGACAGCGCCAGACAGGGTTTGCCCGCTCTGTACCAATGTCCGTCTGAGAGTTATTGCGTCGAGGTAACAAAAAAGAATGCCTTTCGAATATCGCCTCGATTGTCACAATCCATTCACATTCAAAATGAGTTTTGCGTGCTCATGCGGTGGGTTTGCGTCTGGGAGAAGCCACGTTTAAGATTTGAAACCACACACTTTGCACCTGAAGGGCTCATATTTAATTATATTTCAAAAATTTAAAGAACTTCCTTCAAAACGTTCCCCAAATTAATAAATCCGCAACAACGTATTCACCCTCTGGGCGCAAAGTGTGTGCTTTGAAAATGCACTAGTATGCACCCTTGGTGCAAAGGAGTCCGACGGCGCTAGCTTACTAAGGAATCAGTGCTTGTCTTGCTTCCATGGACTGCACACCACTGGTGCTCATCCATAAAAGAAATGAAGGTGTAGATTTTTGTTTTATGTCTCCTGGGTTTATTGGTTTTGATTCAAGCAATACTGCAGACGTGATAATAATCTCATACAATGCGTGGTAGCAAAATTAGGTGTTACGGCTTCATATCATTATGCACCATGTAAAGGCAAAGTTAACTATAACTAGTGAAGTTCTAGTTGAATATTGGGTCATCTGAGCCAATAGACGACCTAGCCCAGTTAATTTTTTCAGAGTCAAAAATAACTTGAAGTATTGCAGTCCCATAAGAAAAGTAGTGGGGTTTAGATGTCTCATTTTATTTGACATGGAAAAATGAATTTGGCATAGGTCGTCTATTTGGGTACATCAACTTTGCGATGATTTTATGTGGCTTCTTTGAGTCGATTCATCCCCAAGGACATGAATCTTAAACTTGTGATACTTAGTTCATAGCACACCCTACATACCATTAGTAACCGCATATGAACTTGGAAAAGTTGGAAATATTTGAGCTCTCTATAGAATGACGAATGTTGGTAATTTTATTCTTAATCTATTCAAGTATGCTAGGCAATAAGTATTATCAGTCTTTACTAACTTACACTAACGCACAGCTTTCTGTGTTTTTGCAGGTGCAAAGGCTTCAGGCACAGTTGGCGTTTGACGACTGCGCACTAACTGGATTGAAGTTCTTTCTGATCACAAGAAACTTCATGCTAGCGGTCGGTAAAAATAAGATACGTGCATGATAAATACATTTAAGTATGCTTTGATTCTTTTCCATTTGCTGACACCAATTGTGATGTGTAAATCCCACCCCTGGCACCAAATAGTACATAACCCACCCACTGCCACCAATTGTGGGGATTAAATCGTTCTCCTTACTTCAACTGTATTTTTTTTTAATCGAACCAACCGGAGGCAGCTGTAGAGTATAAAAAATTGAAAATAAGAATTACCTTGTGATTGAAACAAGAACTGCGAGTGCGAAAGCACGAAAATACCATACAAATAATTTTAAGCGTCCCTAACACAAGAGTGAATGAGTGGGTGAATATCCCTTATAGATTTTATTATTATTATTATTTTATATTATATTAAATTACATTTCTGAAAACTGTTCACCGTGTTTTTTAAAATGATACATTTTCTATTAAAATTAGCGAATGTGTGTGATTCGCCACAAGATAGAATTACCGATAATCTTATGATAATTTGAATTCCACTATGATAGCAAACTCTTAGTTTGAATGTGAGATAAATTTTTATGTACGGGAAACCTTCTTAACTGAAAGTCGTAGTGGCATTTACTGTAAAACTTTACAAAAATATATTTTGCTTTCAGGTGGCGGGAGCAATTTTCACGTACGAGGTTGTTTTAATACAATTCAAATAATTATGACCCCTACTATCAATCAATGAATTCTATACGACAATCAAAAACGGTAAGTCAAAACAGGGTAATTTAATAAACCAAAAAACAACTCAATTTTTGGCCGGAAAGTGCCTCATACAGAGAGATTTCAATTCAAGACTAAAACACTTAACGTACATTCTTAGATTTGAAATGTGTAAAAGCAATAGTTTGAACTCTGCAGCCAGATTTGAGTAATTCTTTAGATTAGATCAAACCACATCGATAACAGTTATTTATGGCTGAGCTGAGGTCTATAGGAATTTTTGCTATCCATGCATTCTTGTGTTTTTTTGGGATTTGGACATAAGTTATCTCTGGGTTCAAATGATGCCGAAACATGCTTTATGAAGAGCTCATGAAGTTGTATATCAATAATGGAATACAATTTTCCTGTTACATGAGTGTTACAACCTAAAAATGTGAACTATGTAATACAATATGATGAAAGAAAAAGAAATTGATTGTTATGCCATAAAGTTATCAACTGTACGTCATTGTCTAATATTACTGATGATATTCGTATATTTGTGGTGATCTCATATTTAATCTACTAGCCCAAGAACTAATCCTGTGTTAGTTATCTTTTCTGTTGAAATGTAATAACTTTAATACCAACTAAGTCATCCCTAAGTCTCACAGTTTAAATGTGTCACTTCTGCATTGTTAGAAAATTGATTTTTAATACTATCATATAACTCCTTTATTGATGGAAGATTAGTGCAGTAACAAGTTCAAAATTAATGCGTCCAACAAAAAAGTATAAGGTATAAATATAAGTGGCTGGCTATAATATGCGTCAGTTCGTTACCAGAGATCATAACTACCTAGGAAGTGCTAATCGTAACACAATATTGAACAAGGATTCATTTTAAGCTCACACTAAAACAATGAGAGGTAAGAATTTCAGTTCAAACATGTTACTTATTTTGGACATTTGTTTCTCAAAATCAGATCAAAATACAACAACTACAATCAATATTCATTGATAACATGGCATCTTAATAAGTTTCGGTTTCATTTAAGATGTACTTAGCTGGCATTACTTCTTGAAAAATGCAGCGGATGATCCAAAACATTCGACTTAGTATTTGGATTCTTAGATCTTTTATATGCTGCATCCAGTAATAGTTTTTACTTTTCCTCACTACAGTTACTTGTGTTTAATTGATGGGGATCCCAAAATGAGGATTGGCACTAAGCGCTCTTTCTATTATAATAATAAAAAAATATGTGATGAGTGAAAGTAAAATTCTAGCAAACGCACTCAGACGTCAATTTTTCGCATGCTATGCAACAAATACAAGTTATAGTTAAATTAAAGGGTTTGCGAATCCAAGTACCGTTGCGTTAATGTTCGATACTGCAAGCCCTGATTAAAAAGGGTTATGAAACGCCATAGTTCATTGTGATATCTTTGTGGGGATCATTTTACCCGCTTTGTTTATTTATTAACCCTTTACCATGGAATATTACCTGATTTAATCTGTTATTCTCGATTCAAAACCAGACATCGTAGCGATCGCCATCTTCGCCGCCGTCATGGCCGTCGTGTCCGGGAACAGCTGTCCAGCCGTCGACCCAATCGATCACACGGTTCACCTACCCCACGAGACAAACTGCAACCTCTTCTACCGTTGCGACCACGGCACCGCCAAACTCGAAAGGTGTCCGGGTAACCTTCACTTCAACGCCATCCTCCAAGTGTGCGATTGGCCATCGAACGCCAATTGCATTCCTGGAGTGACAGCTGCTCCGACCGAGCCCACCGAGCCCACCGTGCCCACGTCGTGCCCGGCCACAGACAATCCCTTCTACACCATCCACCTACCACACGAAACCAGCTGTGCACACTTCTACAAATGCAGCAACGGCGTGCCCCACCTATTTAAGTGCCCAAGCGGTCTTCACTTCAACGCGAAACTTCAAGTTTGCGACTGGCCCTCTTCGGCGCAGTGCTCATCGAGGCCGACTACCACACCGCCTACCACGACTACTATAGCGACGAACCCGAATGGATGTCCCGTTCGCGATCCCCTCGGCTACACGGTTCATCTTCCGCACGAGACCAACTGCAGGCTTTTCTACAAGTGCAGTAACGGGCAGGCGATACTTTTCAGCTGTCCGGGAAATCTCCACTTCAACGCCGCGCTGCAAGTCTGTGATTGGCCTCACAACGCGAACTGCCAGTCGGGGTCGACCACCACAACAACCACCACAACAACAACCACCACCCGCCCCACAACCACACCTACCACTACTACGCCTACTACCACCCCAACAACCACTACAACAACCACCCCAACAACCACCCCAACAACCACCCCAACAACCACTCCAACAACCACCCCAACAACCACCCCAACAACCTCTACTACCCCAAGCACCACTCTCACCACCTCACAGCCAACGTCCACGACTTTGCCCTACGGCTGCCCCGCGGTAGATCCTATAGACTACACCGTTCACCTGCCGCACGAGTCCGACTGCGGGTTGTTCTACGCTTGCAGCAACGGCGTCCCTGTGCTGATGACGTGTCCAGGAGGCTTGCACTTTAACCCTGTCCTCAACGTTTGTGATTGGCCGTGGAATGCGGGGTGCAATTTGTCAGGATCCACCACAACTGAAGATATCACCACCACTGAAGCGATCACTACTACTGAAGATATCACTACCACTGAAGCGATCACTACCACTGAAGGGATCACTACTACTGAAGATATCACCACCACTGAAGCGATCACTACCACTGAAG